>PVJX010029797.1:0-22617 GCA_004027295.1 Dolichotis patagonum | reverse complement strand
GTCAACTGCATGGTGCAGGTCCCAATGCACCAGGGTCTCTCTCCTTCAGGCTGCCAAAAGTCTGCCCCACTCTCAGCCGCCCCCTAGGGAGGGGGGAAGTTCCTTGTTCTCCTGGAACCCCAAGTCAACTGTATGGTGCAGGTCCCGAGGTGCCAGGGTCTCTCCCCTGCAGGCCCCCTAAAGTCCACCATACTCACCTGCTATTTCTTTCTGATGAATTGACCATTCCATTTCCAAAGTTCTGAAATGGCCAACAGACCACAGAAAGAATTCTCTTTAGGCTCCTGTTTGAAACCAGCAGCTATGGCCGGGGATTTAGCTCAGTGGCTTAAGTGCCTGCCTGGCAAGCGTGAGGTCGTGAGTTTGATCCCTGGCACCAAAAAAAATAAATAAATAAATAAAAAAGAAAAAGAAAAAAGAAGAAACCAGCAGCTACAGCGATCTGCTGGCCTTGCTTCAGGGCCAGTGAATGACATAATTTAAAGCCTATGAGGCTTACAAATACCTTCACTATTTAGTAAAGCAATAAAACTACTGACATTTCCTTATTATTTGTTCATATAGCAAAAGTATATTATTCAAGCAGAGCAAAAGAAAGTATAAGTGCGAAAAATCTATGTTAGGAATTACTGAATTTATTAATTCCCTTAAATATGTACTGTATTCGTTATGTAACAGCTTCAGTAGACAGTGATCATTCCTACACCTTTGATATTCTGGCTTAGAAATACTTTGTTTGAAACAAAAGGAGTAGGGGACTTGAACATGTCCTTTGTAAATTATTCCTGACTCTCTTATGAAGTAGATATAAAAATGTCAAATCTGCCTTTCTGTCACTTGGCAAAGTTTATTATTTGCTTAAGCATGAGGAGAGATGTGTTTTTATCAAACTGGCAGCTAGAAAAAAATGTATTGCTTACATAAATGTGGAATTCTGTTAAACATTTATATGCATATTCCTATCTGAGTGTTTCTGTGACATGCTTTATTTTTAAACTGGTCAAATTCTATTAAAATGCTCTCATAGAAAATACTTGATAATAATAGTGATTCACCCAAGTCTTTTCAATAACAGATTTATTTCAATCACTGTTTAATACTATAAAATGACAATACTACAAATGAAGTGTAGGATATGGTTATTTAGTGTAGGATGTGAATTATTTGGGGTACACTGTGAAGTAGATATAAATGATTGCTATGAACAAAAGTGACATATTTATAAATAATAAAAAATTATAATTTGCATTAACCACTTTTCAAACATTCCACCACTGATCCTCAAAATAGTCCACTGAGTATCATTATCTTTTTTATGTGAATGGAGAAATCGAGTCTTGGGGGCAGGCAGAACAATGGCCACACCAGCAAACAAGCTCAGTCTGGGAACCAGCACCATGTGTGGGTCACCACTGGACTGAGAACAGCTAGACCCAAACCTCTCCCCATGAGTCAGCACCATTCGCGGACTGAGGGCAGAGAGAACAAGGCCGAACCAGCAAGCAAGCCTCGTCTGGGAGCCAGTGCCACGCACAGGCCACTGCCAGACTGGGAACAGCCAGACCCCAGCCCCTTCCAACATGAGGCTGGCAAACAAGAAGTACCATCCTACTCTCTCCCACCCCACCCCCTTCCCGCAAAGTGACTGGCTTATCCAGAGAAACACAGGTTGTGATGATAGCTAAGGAGATGAAATGCAGTTGGATGCCAGTGGTGCTTTGGTGTTCCATTGATATTGCAGGTCTAGGGCCAGTGGTCTGATCATGGATTCAGAAGATATCGGTGCATGGTGTGGCATCTAGGGGGGATCTCCTTCTGGGGGTGTAGCCATTGTTGATTCTCTATGGTCTTTTTTTGAGGTCCTGTATCTTTTCAATTTTATTTTTTGTTGGATTGGGTTTAATCACTTTTGTTTTGTTTGATTATGTTAAATCTGACAGGAGGAAAAGCTATTTCAAGGATAGCAAGATACATTATGGTAGAAATTTTGGATTTACTATTGACTTGTTTTGAAGTCCTTTACTACATTCATTGTCTTGTTTTTATTGTTTCTATTCTATTCTGTTCTGCTTGATTTTAACTATGTCTGAAGTTATCTGCAGCTATTTTGAAGACATCAAAAGGCATTATGGTAAGTACTGTTGATTTCATAAAGTTTTGAAGTCCTGTATTTCTTACACTGGTTTGTTTTGATTGGTTTTATTCTGTTTTATCCTCTTTAAAGTAAAAAAAAAAATTTTAAAAAAAGGGGAAATCGTGTTTCTCAGAGGAGATCAGCTCTCCTACATCTGTGCAACTGATACAGAAAGCATTGGTGATTGGAACCCAGAACTTTTGACTCCAAATCTTTTGACAGCCGTTTTTCACAACACTAGCCTTGTCCTTTAGCATGGAAAAGCAGACATTACTATCTAATCCAATTTCTCTCTTGCTGAACCACGTGTAGCACAAGAATTCTCAACATTAACCAGATCTACTAGCATTCTTTCTAAGTGTCTTTTGCATTAGCACAGATGAAATACAGCCACAGTTTGCGTAAGTGCTGGGCTTACGTCACCAAGTACCCTAACATGAGCCTGCAAAGTGTCCTTGGTGGAAGAGGTAGGTTCAGTACAAGAGTATTTGATATGTTTATCTTGTCCAGGAATTTTGGTCTGTCTCCTTTGGAAGGAGAGAGGTCTGCTAAGTATCCAATCCCTTTCTTTGTTACTGCACAGTAACTTCAGTCTAGCTGGCCAACTTGGAGTGTGCAGAGGTGACCTATTTTGTCTGGGATAACAAAAACATTCCAGATGACTGACGCCTTTTATTGGGGACAAATTGACCTGATTCTAACCCTCCTGCTCTGCCTGCCAAGGAAGATGATCACTATAAGCCTTAGTGCTGACCTCTTCTTATTTCATCTACATTGCTTTCCTATTTTCTTGCAAAAATAGCAGACTTGTCCAAGTACCTAGCTACTATGGCAATAAGTGCTATTTAAATAGATGCTGAATACATATGTCACAGCTTCCATGAGTCAGTAGAAGCACTTGGGGGATCTGATTGCATAAATGCATGGTAATAATATTTATCTCTGGTGCAACAGAAGTAATTTTTAAGGCTGTGAAAGGACTGTTTTTAGATGCAGAAAAACTGATGTGACTATTGCACACTTTCAGGTGGGAAGTCAATTTCTCCCAGCCTGAGAGGTGTCAAAAATGGCCACTTGCATTTTCTTATTTGTAACCACAGCAAATGCTTCAAGAAAGAAAAAATGAAGGGGACAGTTCTCAAAGCTCTAAAGGGCTTGGAAAATATAAAGTCCTTATTATTTGTTTATGATATTTATTTGCCCTAAGCAAATAACCTAACTTATGCAAATGTGTGTTGTTTTTTAAAAAAATTTTATTTTAAAGAGAACAAAACCAAACAAAATAGAACAGAGTAAAGCCAATCAAAACAAAACAGTGAAAGTGATACAGGTCTTCAAAATAGGATAATAGGAAATCAGTAATGACTACCATAATGCCTCTTGTTATCTTCAAAATTGCTGTCCATACACATCAGGCCTAATAAAATCAAACAAAATAGAACAGAATAAGAGCAATCAAAACAGAACATTGAATAAAACAAAACAATAAGATGGAACAAAACAGTGGGAATAATATTGGATTTCAAAAACAAGACAGAAGGAAATTCCCAAGTCTTAGTTTTCACTAGTTGCTGAGACAAAATACCTGATGCCCAAAGTTGGAAAAGGAAAGGATTATTTCTTACAGTTTTTGGAGGTTTCAGTCCATACTCCGTTGGCTCCAAGGAAGGGTAGCATGGCAGGGCCGCAGTTCATGGCGGCTGCAAACAGCAAGTGGAAAGTGCCGAGAGAGAGACACACCTTCTTCCTGCCATTACATCACATCCTGGCTGCACCCCTAAGAGGGTGTAGCACTGACACCATCAATCCAAGCACTAGACAATGAACCAATCACAAATGCACAATGCAAATACATGAGGCCTGGGGGCCACCGACACAAACCATGACAGCCCCATAGTTGCTATATTGCATATAATTATCCTCTTAATAGATGCTCAGACTACCAATCCTGAAAAGTCAATCAAACAATACAAGCATTTAGTTACTTTTGTACCTCATTTGCTGACAACTCAGCCTGTGTTCCTCCAAATCAGCCTGTTGTCTGGAGAGGCAGGGAGGTGTTCCTAGCTGGCGCACCAGGTGGCACATGGGAAGGGTGAGTTGGCTTCTTGTTTCTCCTCCCAGGACCCACATGGTTTCTGCTGGCTCATGGGAGGTATGCACTGATTTTTTAAAGTCCACAATTGATATCCCAAATCATGATAAATGAAGGAACACTGCCATACCAACTATTGCTGAATGTCTTGAATAGATTGGACATTCCATTGTTGTGTCTAATTGCAAATGCAAACCTTCGTTAGCACAAAGATGGAATTTCTTTTCAAAGATATCTCTGTTGTGTTGGTACAAGTATGCTTTGCTGACTCTGACATCCTAAAAAACTCAGAGAACACAAGTGGACTGTTATTGGTGCTGCCATAAAAATACAGCTTGGTGCCTTAGATCAGAATTCTTCAAAGTCGCCACTGGACTTGGTGCCTACATGTGCAAAGATTAGCCACCATTTTTCTGCTTCTACAATAGGCAAAGAAGCAAGAAACAGGCTTAACATTTCAGTCAAATCTAGGCAGGACTTCCTGATTTTAAACACCCACTAGCATTCCCCTTTTTAAAAAGATTTGAAAGTCTGCCTTGCTGCTAACACTTTTCACCTCCTATCCACTTCCCTCTTTTTCCATTCCTCATTTTCTTTTCTTTCCTTCAAAAATTTCCTGTCTGCTAAATGGAGGAAATAAAATAGGCATTCTTCATTATTTACAGATACTGTATTTGTAATTCATTATTTTCTAAAATGTATTCATGACCCCTAAATCAATAGTCAGTGCTTTTGCATGCATTCTCAGACATGCACAGAGTATGGAAAACTGTGAAACACAGCATGTGTTTTACTAGCTGGAGTGCAACACTATGGAGCTGGTTTCCTTCTTTCAACCTTCCCACTCTAAACAAGTGCCTTTTTCAGAGTTAGTTTAGAGCTACATGTTAAACCTTGCTTATGCTTTTTCTGGCTGATTTGACTATATGAAACTGCTCATGTGTGGTGCCAAAGTGCTGTCTATCCTAGGAGCAAGAAGACTGATGTGGATCATGGTGAAAATACATGTGTTGGGTAAGTGTCATCTACACATGAATTACAATCATGTTGGTCATGATCTCAGCAACTAGCAAATAAACAATGCATATTAAATGAACTGTATTTAAACAGAAATACACACGAAAACAAGGTTAGAGATGGATGGGTTATGATCTGAGGCTTGCAGGAACTACCTCAGGTTTCTCCGAGGAGCAGTGCTTTAGTATTTGCTAACTCAGTGTTCACAAAAGTCTTTATGGAGTAGCACTACTGCAAATAATGAGACCAGGCTGTCCCTACTCTTAAAGGCATCATGAGTACCACATGACAGAACACCTTGGATATTCTCATCATCATCATAAAGTAAAACTTAGGAAAAGAAAAAATGAGCAATAATCTCACTCTTAGCTCAACAGCTGTCTTTGTTTTGAGGATTCTGCTCAGTCTTTGGTTTCTTTCATTCACAGTTTTGTGGAGCTGCATTAAAGTGGGTGCAATTTGAAATATTTTCAGTCACCATTCTGTCATGTGCATTGTTCTGTGTTGTAGCACAGCTTTCATTTCTCTTCTCCTGTTGGCTAAAAGTGTTGAAAATGTTCTTCCTGCAATGACATAGAAGCAGCCTTTTGAGGCTGGCTTAATCTCTCATGACACCAACAAGCCTAAAAATTCTGTGATTAATTGTAAAAAAGGACTTGGTCCTCAGCAAGTGTGAGAAGGTGCTGATCTAGTGGAGAAATACATTATGTAATCTTTTTCTCTCCAGTGGAAAACAGTGTGATTTAGATCATGGGATTTGGGTCATTATTCACTGGAACAAGTTGCTGAGGGATAACAAAGGAAGAGTAATTCTAATCTCTGTGAAAGCAGTGATCTAATTCAGGAGCTGTAAACCTTTTCTGTAGAGGTCCACATATTTAATACATGAGATTTTGTGGACCACCTGGTCTCTGTTGCAATTACTCAATTTTGCCATTAAAGTTGAAAGTAGCCATGCACCACATTTACACAAATAAATGTGGGCATACTCCAACAAAACATTATTTACAGTTAAGACACAGATCTAAACAAAATGCATCTGAACATTAAAATGAACAGTTTATTACTTTATTGTGCCCAAAACATCTAGTATGCCAGGCTATGTACTGATTGGTAGTGATATAGGCAAGACTAACCCAAAGCAACATTTTCCATGCCTTATGAAATTTAATATGATCTGTCTGGAGAGACAGATCATATTAAAATAATTATATGAACAACTATATATTGCATGCATTGATAAATGCCATAAAGGAAGAGAACAGTGGGCAGTACAACTATACAAGCACTAAGTTTAGAGAAGGGGCTGCTCTTTGAGGTCACTACTAGCTCATTGAACTAGTAGGGCCTTGATTATTGTGAAATAAATTATTTTTATCAAGATGTTCTCGAGATGTTCTCACCTAAGACTAAGTAGTTGCTACATTTCAATAGATAATCCAGTGATCATTTAGTCTTTCAACTGAGAATCTTTATTCCTTGAACTCAATAAGCCTATAAATCATCCCTCAAGTTAATAACATTCATCTCCTCTGGCTTCTTATTGAAAACCTCAGATGTTTTGTTTTGTGTTTCTCTTAATTCCTTTGTATAGAAGATCCTCTTTTGTACAATTTTACTTGTAAGTTCCTGATTTTCTAACTTGATGCTAGATTTATTAATGCCAGTCACTCTCTTTGTGTTTCTTTACTTTTTTGATTTTGTATAGTTGGTCTTTCTAAGGAGAAATTATATGTCTCACTGAGATATGCAAGATTCAGGGTTGTCCTTCACTTTTGGCATCTTTATGGTAACTTAAACATTAAGTCAGAAACACATATCCAGTTGCTACATGGATGTAGGACAACATTCATAAAAATGAGAGGGAGTACTTCCTACTCCCTCTTACTTGTTCTTTCTTAGTTCTTGCATCTCTTCTTCCTCTTCAAACTCTCATTTTTGTCTGTCAGCTTTGTTAGAAACCCATTCTCAGGGTCCTTTTTCCCTAGTCAACCTGTGTATCCCTCTCCTCTGGGAGCTCTGAAGGGATCCCGCTCGAGGCCACTCATCACTTGGTGTCTCTCTGGACTTCCTGGTTCCTTATTGAGCCTCTTTTGCTTAGGAGTAGAATACAAGGAACTTACTGAAATGGACAGTTTTCCTCTGAAACTAATAGATAAAAAATGCTGTATTTCATTGCACTGTGCTGATAATTTTGCTATTGTATATCTTTTCCTTAAGTAAAAAGATGTGGTTTTTTTTCAGCGTTTGGTTCTATGAATCCAGAGAGGAATAAGGACATAGACAATACTTCAGAACATGTATGAGGGGGGGCTTTGCTTAGACAGCTTTTATGTCCACTCACAGGACTTTCTGAAGTGAGGTAACACAGGAAGCTGTGCCTGGCTGCTGCCCAACAGTGGCTGATCAGGAATGCTAAGTATTTGCAGGGCAAATGAGAAACTCTGGGTGATGTGCAGACCCTATTTATCCCTAGACTGCACAAAGACAGGGCCTGTGCAGTGTCCTGGGCTTTCTGGGATGAGATATGTTTGTGCAGACACATGAGAGAAGCCCAGAGACTTGTACATGAGCTCTTATCTAGGGAATGCACTGTGAGGGCTGACAAATTGAGATTTCCAGTTTATTACTGTTAGTGTGACCCCAACTCACAACAGATTGTGCTCCCCCACCTGCTCTCCCAGACACTGGTTACACTGTCCACATGCAGAAATTCCTCAGTATACGTCTATCAGTTGTTCAATTGCTGCATTAGTCATTTTGGAGTCTTTGTAAATCCTTAGAATTAGAAGCATGTGTCCTTCCCTATCTAGTGAACCTGTAAAACCACTGTTGCTCATCAGGTAGAAATAGATTTCCCTTTCATCACTAGGAATATATTTTTTTTCAATGGGTTTATTATCCTTTACATGTTTCCTATAGAAACACTTCCTCATTTCTATATTTCAAAGTTATCAACATTATTCCAAGGGAATTACTTAATATTTTTTCAAAGAGTAAATGAACTATGTAATCCCATTTTTACAATCTTTCATGGCTTCCGTGGATGTTAAGATTAAGGGTTGAAGCTATGATACAAAATTTAAGGGCTTGTCAGAGAGTCAATAGTCAAGAGAAATAATATTCAATATGTACTGTAGTCCATTTCTGTTGCTATAATGAAATACTTGAGGCTGGGTACTTTATAAACTTTAACTAATTTAACTTTAGTTTTGGAGATACAGATTATGGCACTGGTATCTTCCTGGCTGTGGAGAGGGGCTTCTGGCTACATCCCAACATGGTCAGAAATAGTAACATTACTGGAATGTGTACAACAGGGAGAGATCCCAAAGTGAGACATGAAACAAGAGACAGAGACAGAGATCTGAAGCAGTTGAACTTGCTTTATCACTCCATTCTCATGAAAACTAATTCAATTCCAGAAGATCTCAATCCCTTCAGGAGGGTCACACTGCTATTGCCATGACCCAAATACTTCCCCCACACCTCGTGTCTTAGACTTTCTACCATCTCAAAACCACCACAGTGGAGGCCAAGCTTCCCACACATGGAACTTTAGGACGTGCACTCCAACAATATTTAAGCCTTAGATTTAAAAAAATACAACTGGCAAACTGTGGCTCACATCTGCATTTATAAATGAGGTTTTGACCCATAGTCTTTAGGTGGTTGAGTCAACTATATTAGCCAGGCCTTGGTGTGTTCTCCAGCCTCATAGTAGTTCCTTCAACCTCAAGGTCATGCGTGATGCCCTTTGTGGTCACTTTCCTTTCTGAAATCTGTGATGTTTCCTCCTCCCCAGGCCCTTGCATGGTCAGTTCTCTTTCTACACCCCTACTCCAGGCTGCTCCCTTCTTACCCTGCAGAAACTCCTCTATTGCCATTCTCTGCTTTCAGGCAGAAACAGGCTTCTCTGCTATAGGTCCTTATAGAACCACGCGCTAGTCCTGTGTTTGGCAATAAACATGCATATGGGTCATTTTGCTCATTAATATCCAACTTCTTCAGTTGATTACAAGTTCTGTGAGAACAGGACTGAGTTTGTTTATAACTCCCATAGCAAAGTGGTCTGTATATCAATGATTAACAAGCAATTAATCACAGTGATATAATGTCCATGTGTAACCTCATGATGTTGGGTCTGGATACTTTATATAACTATTATCTTGGTGATAGGTTTAATAGTACCACCCAATCTCACTGACTGTGAAGCTCCTTCTCATCTTTACAGACGCTGGCAAGCAGATTATATTTTAATCTTCTCTGTTCATAGTTGTCTGATATCCTTGAGGGAGTAATATAGTAAAAAAATAATAAATCCTTCATGCTACAGATGAGGAAAATGAAATTTCATGGTGGTTAACTGACTTGCCAAGGAAGATTATAGTACCACAAGTGTATATACCTGGGCTTTATTCTCATCCTACTCCCCCAAGCTCACTCTAGCAGGAGACAGTACTAGAGATTCCCCTCTCACTTTGCAGCCAAAGGACATAAAGGATTAGGAGCTTTATCTTACTATTCATTTCTTACCAGTTTGTAGACTTCACTCTCCTCTGTTCTTCCTTTAAAACATCTGTTATGGTTGATACACTGTGGCAATTTGAGAAGTTTAGAAGTTTAGCTAAGAGCCTCAGCAGGGAGCCAGTGTCCTTGCTTTGTAAATATCCTCAGCCTATGCAAGAGCAGGGCACAGAGGTGGTGTCAATGCCACACCCACCCTGGGGGATGGGTGGGGGATGGCAGCCTGCTTACAATATAAAGGAGGAGAAATGCCTTGTTCTCCTCTTTTTGTTCCAGGGTGCTTTTTCTGGGTGCTTCCTTGAAGTGTTGCTCCTGTGTCATGCTACCCTGCCTTGGAACCAGCTGATTTTGGACTGAAACCTCCATAAACTATGAGCTAAATAAACCTTTCCTTCCTTAATTTTGGGTAGTGGATATTTTGTCCCAGCAGTGAGAGACAAGTAAACCAAGACAACATCCAATTTGCACATCTGGTCTCATAGATTGTTTGGTTTACACCCACACAGAATAAAGGACAAAAAAATAAATAATCAAAGACAATAAAAAGATCTTTTAGAACATAGTTTTCTTTCTCTTGTTTACTTGGGTTTATTTTATCCTCTTCAGTGTGTGGGGCTTAATTGGAACTAGGGCTCCCATGAGCTTTCTTGTTCCACTGGCTTCCATGGATGTATCATCTCCTATTAGACATACTCACTTGACAGACCTTCACAGAAGTTTCGTGGTGAATGGACCCAAAACACAGTTTAAATTTTTTTATAGCCATGGAAGACATCCTTGCCTGCTGCTGTTCACTGTGGATGGCCCTGCTATAGTAAATGACCAGGCCTTGGAAATGTTCCACTAGTGACCGTTGCTCCTTTAATATGAGGACACATCTGCCTTCCAAAGACAGAGCAGGCTTCAGTGAGGACTGAGAGCTACATCAGGAATGGACTTTCATTCATTCATTCAACAAACATTTACTGAGCACCACTGTGTTTCTGATCCATGGAAATACAAATCAAATAGCTCATAATCCCTGTCCTCTTGGAGCTTATAGTCTTTAAGGAAAGAGTCAATGAATGACTAGTCAAATACATTTATTTCTAGTTATAAGTGCTATGGAGAAAAATAAGTCAGGGAATACTGGGGGAGTGTTTGATGGTGGGAAGTGGCAGACTGGCTGTCACGGAAGTTTTCTTAAACTAGTGACCCTTAATCCAAGGTCTGTTGTGGGGTTCTGAGGGGAAAGTTTGCCAGGCAAGTATAGAGTTTGGTAGAGCACTGAGACCAGAGTAAAGCTAACTCTCCAACAAGGAGCAAGAGCCCCTGTGGCTAGAGCATGTGGACTATGGGAAAGAGTGTAGAAAGTGAGACCAAGGGAGCAATCAGGGGCCCACGCAAGGGACCATGGTCTGTGATAGAAAGCATTAGAGAGATTTGTGCAGAAAAGGAACTTAATTTGATTTATGCTGTAAGAGACCATCGGGCTACTGTTTGTATTAAGTGGATTTGAGTGGGACAAGAGAATGACAACAGGATCAGATGAAAGAAAGCCTAGAACAATCCAAGTAAAAGGTGAGGGTGACTTGGATTGGGAGGTTAGCAGTGTCAATGGTGAGAAGTAGTTAGAACCTTATATATTCTGAAGGTAGAGTTCATTCACAATTTTGCTGGGCCAAATGTGTGCCATGAAGGAAAGCGGTAAGTCAAGCTTCATTCATTTGTGCACTTACAAATATTTCTTAAGCACTTATGATAGCCCAACCATGCTTCTAGGTGCAGAACAGCCCAAGATATCTGGTCTCATGGGGCCTACATTCCAGCAGGGAAAGATAGAAAAAAGGGAAAATAGGTATATATAAGAAAACAATAATAAATTTTATCACGTGTTCAAAACATTAAATAGGTAATGGTAAAAAGAAAAAAATAAAGCAAAAGATAGACACCAGCAGGAGGGAGCAGTTGTAATTTTAACTAAGGCAGTCCAATTCTTAACAGGTCATCTAAGTTTGGAGCTTCAATGAGTGGCATGCTATTTAATGTGTTGTTTAAAAATAGTACAATGGGACGGAGGATCAGGTTGGAGTTTAAGGTGGAGTAAACAAATTGATCATTGTCTTTAAGTATGGAGTTTGAACTGTCTGTTTCTTAGTGATGATATGAAGTAGGTAATTTGACTATCTCAAGTCTAGGGCTTACGAGATGCCCAGGCTACAGAAACAAATGTCCAGGTCTTTAAAGCTGTGGGACCAGATGAGCTCTCTGAAGACACTGAGTAGAGAGAGAATGAAAGAGGACCAAGAGCTGGTGGGTGATCTAAAGAGAGAGAGGAAAAGAGAAATTAGCAAGAGAGACCCAAAAGAAGCAGCCAAGAAGGCAGGGGAAAAGGTATGGAGGAAGAGCTGGAGAGCAAAGGCACAATCAGCTGTATCCAAAGCATCAAGTAGAATGATGGGTGGAAAGAAGTGAAGTGGATCTTTCTACAAGCTACTCCTTGAGTGGTAAGTAATCAAGTTATTTTGTTGTTAGCCATCTGACTTTGGTGTGTAGAGTTATAGAAATCTGTGCTTTCACGGCACCTACTGAAACACTAGGGCTATCTTGGTTATTTTTGTCTCATTGCTGGGACAAAATACCTGACACCCAAAATTAGGGAAGAAAAGGTTTATTTACCTTACAGTTTTTGGAGGTTTTGGTCCACAGTCAGTTGGCTGCAAGGCAGGATGACATGGTACTAGGGCAACACTTCAAGGCAGCAACCAGAGCAAAAGCCAGAAAACAAGCCCTTCTCCTCCCTTATATTGTACACAGGCCACTCGCCCCGCCCCCCTTCAGGGCAGATGTCGCACTTAAAATATCTCCTTGCCCTCCTTTGCACAGGATGAGGATATTTACAAAGTAAGAACCCTGGCTGGCTGCTTAGTCCCTCAGTTAAACTTCTCAACTTCTCAAGTTGACACAATCTATCAACCACAACAATGGCTGAGTCTCTTGTGTTTACCAACAATGATGTGGTTAACCTAAAGATAAATATTACTCTAGTAGGCAGTATGGCTAGCACAGATCTGAGAGATACTGAAGACCGCACACAAGGCTTTGAACCTGGTTTCATAGGCAGTGGGGATTTAAGTAAGATTTTTAAGCAAGAAATGATGTATCATAGTTTGTTTATTGTAGACATTGTTGGGAGCAGGATGGATGACGGGTTGGAGGAGAGAGATAGAGGTGATAGATAGGAGCCAAGGGAGGAAGACAAGGTAAGTAACTGAGTCATGATATGGAGGAGGTCTGAACCAAAGGAGAAATTTCAAAGGGAAAATGTGCCAGTTAGCTTTCTATCACTAATACTTGATTATAAAGAGAAAAGATATACATTTGCTTACAGTTTTGGAGGTGGCAGTCCAGGATTGTGAGTTTTGTTGCTTTGGGCCTGTGGCAAGACATTACTGTATATCATGATGGATATGCATAGTACAACAAAATTGCTCCCCTTATAGACAGGAACCAAAACAGAAAGACTCACAGATAGACTAGTGTTCCAAGCTCCCTACCTCTCTTAGGAACCTGGCCTCAGTGACCTAAAGACCTCCCACAAGGTTCCACCTAGCCAGCTCAGGGACCAAGGCTTTAACACAGGCCACTGAGAGATATTCAAGATCCAAATCACGGCAGGAGAATGGGCTTGAGAGACATTGAGAAGTCAGATTTTATAGGATGCAGTAAGTGATTGTGTGTGTGGCTGAGTCAGGAACATTTGAAGACAACTCTTAGGTTTCTATCTGTGTAACTGGAGATTGAGTTTACTGTAGATGTTTGCAGAGAAATGGAGAAAGGGGTTGTGATATTACCCAGTTTTTGGATTAATTATTAAGAAACAGTAGGGAGTTGGAGCTCCCCTCCTCACTAATTAGCTAACTGATAATTAGACAGTGGCTGATTAATGCTATTGCCTGCCCCCTGTGGGGCAGGAGGAGAGGAGATGAGCCATCCCCAAAATTGCTGGTTCATAAGGGGGTGGAACACCCAGAATCTCTGCCATTACTTGATACCCCTCTAATCCTCCCAGAACCCCAATTCTTAAGAATCCTTGCCATCAGTTTTCCTCTCTCCATAGTTCTTGCTCAGTGAAGAAAAAGCAGAGAAAAGGGGTGGGGGGAGGATATGGGTATCACACAATTAGGATTCACAATACTGGTGTTTTAAAAATGCCATGGCAACTTTCCTCTTCAAATACTCAGCATTTGTTTTTCATGCATCTGTCAAGTACGCATCAGAGTTTAATTATCTGCTTCAGAACTATGACTTCAGTTCTGCTTCTCCCAGCTTAAACTTGTGTTTCCCTGAAAACTGCCTGTTCTATGATGAAAAGTGTCCTAAGGTTGATATAGCAACTTTGTGCTAAGTTTTGGGAAGAAATCTGAAGCTGGGTCCAAGGAATGTTTTTGAAATTCACAGATTTCCTAAGGTCCTAAGTTACTTTAATGCATAAAGTACATTCTGGTCTCTGGGAGCAATGAGACATTGTGAAATTGGAAGAAATGTTCAGAATCCCTTCTCCATCTCCCCTCCAATTCTAAATATGCTGATTGTTTATAGTTCAAACACTTGGGCTAGAGCACTTTTTCAGACTTGAGGAGAAATACTCCCTTTATACAGGTGCACTTGGTGGATACCTGGGCAGAACACAGCAGATGGCAGAGGAAAGGGCCCCGGGAGAGGTCAGAGAGGGCAAAGAAGGTACCCAGAAGCAGCACATAGGCTGCCTGAGGACTTTATTCCATAGTGTTTAAAAATAAAATAGAATGAAACACCAACAGTTAAAATTTAGAACTTTTTATTTAAAAATTCCAACAACTTGCTTCTCTTGAAAAAATCAGAAGATGTGATATCTCAGGGTCCAAAGTTTCATTTGGCAATTGTGGCAACTGTCCACCATAGGTGAAGTGATGTCCACCCAACCTCAGGGTGTTTGGTCCCCCAGAGAGTCACCTTCTCCACTATCCATTCCGTCTTCACAGCTCTGAGGTCCTTCAGGACTGGCTGGAGAGCACCTGTCTCCCGGAGGCTGTCACTGAACCTCCAGGTTGGGAACCCACCAAGAAGCCTGCCATAGTAGCTATGGCAATTTTTATTCTCTCTCCATTTAGTTCCATAAGTGCCAGTTGTTACCTTAGTAGTGAGAACAATAATGCTTCAGAGGTTTATGGGACAACAGAAATCACTGTAGAGGCAGAGAAACATAACCAAGATTAGGTAATTCGATGTCTATAGCAATAGTTCTCAAACCAGGGTACTCAGGTGCACTCTTGGGGACTTGAGTTCCCTTTAAGAGCAATGAATCTGCACACATTCTATATCATCTGCTCCTCAGTTTTGGAGTTTTTTTTGTTTCTGTGAGTGGGCTGTCCTGACCAATGCAAGGGAGTAAGAAGGGGGATTGATTTTGTAAATGTTCCATGTACACTAAGTGGGAGGCCCGGTGATTGTGTGTGATTTTCTTTAGTAGTTTTGGATTATGGCAGTCAGTGACATTATTATATTTCAAGCAATGATTAATTGCAGCAAAACACCATAATCCATACATTATTTTAATATAGTCAACTGTTGCTGGATTTGTATTTAATTTTAACATTTATTTCAGTTTTAGCATTGTATACATGCTATAAGCAAGAATGCTTTGCTTCTGGCTGTGTTAGTGTTAGTGTTGGGTGTATTTAAGCAGCACTGCCACAGAGATAATTTAAAACAATGCAGAAGGTCCAGGAGACTTCAGCTTTCCTTTAAAAGGTGCCTATGCATTATTCAAGGTTGTTGTAAACACCAATTTCCTATCACACTTGCATTTCAGTTATGAGAAGCTATTGGCATAAGAGATAATTTAAGCAGCATGAGCTCTGTGCTGTCAGTGAGTGAGTTACTTAGGAGGAACTCAGTGTGGGAGATGTGATACGCTCTTGCCTCAGTAGGTGTCTGTTCCCACAGGCACTTCTAAAATCTGAGAGGTAATTCTCACTGTTGTTTTGCTGATTTTAGAACCTAATGTTTGCTTGTTAGGATACACAAGGTCTGAGTGGTGGAAAGATGTATCTTCCCTTTAACACTATCTAAGCCAAAAGTCAGCAAACTATGGCCCGTGGGCCAAATTTGGGCCATAGTTTGTTTTATAATTAAAGTTTCACAGGAATTTAGCCACATGCAAAGATTTATAGGTTATCTTTGGCTGCTTTTTCTTTCTTTTGTAATGCCATAGTCCAATGGAGACCTTATAAACTTCAAAGTCTAAAATCTCTACTGCCTGGCAGGCCCCTCGTGTACACAGTTTAATCATTTTTGCAATGTATCTTCTGCTTATTTTATTCGTTTGATTCTCTAAAGTGACTTAATCTGCGCTGTTTAAGTAATTAGGAAAGTCTGGACAGTTGTTGTTTTGTGGAAGATTCTTTGATTTCTCTAATGAGAGAATCTACTCTGTTCTCACCATCAATTGCTACTTTCTTAAAATAGAAATGGGAGGCTGGCGGGATGCTGTTTTATTCAGGACACCTACCTGGTAAAGCTGGCTTTGAGTTGAGCTGTGAATTAGATGCTCATGTTTTTATTTGCCTGTCCCTTTCCTGCTTTGGTCTCCATCCTTCATTATGTCTTTTTCTGTCTGCCTTTTTAATCTTCCTTGCCATTGCTCTGAAACTCACCTTCATCTCCATTTAAAAAATTACATTAGGACAGGTTTGTAGTACTTCCTGAATACATTCACTGTGAGTAGTTGATCCATGTACGTAGTACATCTTGTTTCTGTTTATGTCCCTTTCCTCTTCCCTTCCTCCCTCCTTCTATTTCTTAGTCTCCTCATTTGCCAAAAATCTCCCTATTTCCTATTGTTTATCTTTTATTTTACTCTTCAATTTATTTATACTTTGGGTTTCTCATATAAGAGAAACCATATGAATTTTAAGCCTCTGATTTATTTCACTTAACATTGTGGATTCAAGGTACATCCATTTTCCTACAAATGACTGGAATTCATCCTTCTTTGTATCAGAGCAGTACTCTACTCTGTGCAAACAACACATTTTTAAATCTATTTATCTGTCAATGGACATACAGAGTACCTCTATAATTTAACTATTATGAATTGTGCTGCTATAAACATGGGCAGCATATATCACTGTAAAATGATGTCTTTAACTCTTCTTGAAGAAGAATAGCTGGGTCAAATGGAATTTCTACTTTAAGCTGTTTAAGGAATCACCATAGTGATTTCCATAGTGGCTGTACCAGTTTACATTCTCATTTATGCAATGTGTCCATTACTTGCTTCATCCATGGATATTTGCACTTGGGGCTTATTATCTTGACTAAGCAATAATAAGCTTTATTTTACCTTAAAGAGAAGCTGAGGGAGAGCAAGAGAAAGTAGCCCAGGGACATGGCAAGTCAGGACTTTCCCTGGGAATTTGTCCTCTGTAACCATACAGCCCAAGGCATCTAATCCTGGAATTGCCATAAAAATCAAAGTCTACATTTTTCATAACTCAAAAGCCCCAAATCCCCAAATCTTTAGTAAGTCCCAAACTTCTAACAAAAAAATCCCTCAAGTGTTTGATTTATTTTTGGAATCCCTAAGACTAACATAAAAAGTTGAGATTGAGGTGCTGTTTGTACAATCACCTAGAGATGGCTCCCTACTTAGACTTGCCTAGGAAGTGATAGAGGCCAGGGTGTGCAGGCATGCTGGAATATGTGAACAGTACCTAAAAAGAGGTGTTTACTCCAAAGGCACTCACTATGCTGACAAAAAAAGTAAGTAAATAATTAAAAAGTGGTGCATGCCTATAATTCTAGCATTCTGGAATGAGGCAGGAGGGTTGCAAGTTTGAGTCCAGGATGGGCAATTTAGCAACTTAGTAAAACCCTGTCTCAAAGAAAAGAAATTAAAGAGGGCTAGGGGATGTAGCTTAGTGTGAAGGTCCAGGGTTCACTCCCCAATACTGAAAAAAATTAAGTTTGAAGTAACCAAAATAGTGTAAAATGCTAGAGCCTTTTTATACAACTTGAGCGGGTATTGTTCCTCCTTTACACATTGTGCATCAGTTGTTCACAATCACTTTCTCAAGGAAATGGTGTCCTCAGAGCACACACAAGTGAGGAGAAGAGGGTGGTGGCCACTGTGTCACTTACTGGATACTACTCATTTAGTGTGGAAAAAGAGTCCTGCATTCACTTCATGTGTAAATAAGTATTGTTAAAATGTTAATTATGTATTCTGGAAACTAATGATTTGCCAGATAGTTCTTATTGTTCCTTCAACTAACATATATTGATCGACAACTGTGTATCAAAAGACTTCGTACAACAGTTTTCCCTGTTTTCTGAAACTCCCAATCAACTAAGCATGTTCAAGAGTAACTGCAATCTGCACTGGAGAAACTGGAAAAAAATCCCTTTATATTGCGCTCCGCTCATTCATTTCACACTATATTTCTCTTGTTACACCCAACAATGGTTATCTGAGATCTGAGCTGTTAAATTGTTAGGGAATTGCATTTCAATATAGTCCATCAAATATTTAAACAAATAAATTTGGATACATTCAAATTGTGACTCAGTTGTAAACAACATTCCTACTATGCATTCCATCATGATTCTTACCTGCCAAGTAAACTTAGAGAAGTATAAGAAAGAGGTAAAGACAAGAAGCTGGCAAACTAGAGCCCGCAGGTCAAATTCTGCCTGCCACCTGTCTTTATAAAGTTCTGTGGAGCACAGACATGCCTGTTGATTCATGTAATGTATATCATCTATGACTGCCTTCAAGCTATCAAGGCAGAGTTAAGAAAGAAACATTTTGGCCCATGAAGTCTATAACGTACTTCACAGGAAAAAAATCCCACTCGGTGCAAATTCTACTAAACGCCAGTGTAAAACAAAATATTCCACATTTTTTACTGTTAAGGCATAAAGAACTGGTACATTGGTGTATTTTTACATGTGTTAAAAATCTAGACAAATTTGGATTTAAAGCAATCAAGTACCTATCTCTTCTCTGATGAAAGATTAACTTGTTCATCTAGCTGAGAAATTTTTATCACTCACATACTTCGTGTTTTTCTTGTCTTGATGTATCTTTATTTATAAAAATTAGGGTATATGGATGTTTCTGAATTTATGATGTGGACATATCCTTATAAAATCATCATAAGTTAAAAATATGATAAGTAGAAAATGCTTTTACTGTTTCCAACTTATGGAGCATCATACTTAACACAACAAATGTGGAGCCTCAGTTGTTTTCCATCCTGACCGTATGGCTGATACGGAGCTACAGATCATTAGTTAGCATGGAAAAAGAGAAGAGGTAAGAATTCCAAATTTCAAGTATAGTTTCAACTGAATGCACATTCCTTTTTCACCATCAAAAAACAAAAAAATTTTAAGTTGAACCGTTGCTAAGTCAGGGGCCATCTGTGTTATCTACTGATACTGATACTTCAGTCATGAAGACCAGGTGTATTAGTCAGCTTCATGTCACTGTAACAAAATGCCTTACATAAGTTTCTTATGAAGTAATGAGAGGATTATTTGGCACATGGTTCTGGAGACTCCAGACCGTGATCAGGTGGCCCCATTTGTTTGGGTCTATGGTGAGGATGGTAAATCATGGAAGGAGCACAGGGAGTGAATACTCACAGCACAAGCCAGGAATAAAAGAGAGGGAGAGGGAGAGACAAGATCACTGTTCCTATCAAGGGCACACCTCCTAAGAACTATGAACCTCTCACTCAGCTCCACCTCTTCACAAGGCCCATATCATTTCCCAATATCATCACCAAAGGGCCCAAGCCTTTATACAGATCTTTGAGGGTCCCTCATCCAAATTATAGCACCAGGCCTTGCGTCCACAAACAGAGAGGAAACAAAATCTCTTTGGAAAAGAGATGGCCACCAAGAACAAGAGTGTATGCAGCATATTTAACGGAAGCATATCTGCTTTCCAAATTCCCATCTGGATCTGCTGAGTCTGATTGGTAAGGTCCCATCTCATTCCATTTGAGCTATCAGCTTTTATCCATCCCATGCCTATTTCTACAGGAGTCTTCAGAAAGAACTGATATCATCAATCTTTGCTTGAATAGCAAGGCTTTCCTAGGCTACAACAGGGACTATGTAGAATGGATCTTCTTTGCTATATAGACTGCTGATTCATTACTGTATATTGTCTCCAGCATAATGTCTACTATGTCTACAGGCACAAATATTTCAGTTAATGAATAAGGTAATAAATGCAGTAGACCTCAGACTCTGGAGACAGATAAAACTGAGTTTGAATCTCTTTTTCGCCAGTTGCTGTGGGCTGGACACAGTATGCATATCCCCGAGGCTTCTTGTATTGAAATTTAACTCATTGTGACATTTTAAGAGTGTGGGAACTTAGTATGACTATGGTGTAGAGGGATCACTAGGATTAGATAAGTTCATAAGGGTGGAGTCCTCATGCTTGAACACTTTACAGCAGAGGGAAAGTGACCAGATAGACATAGACACACACATACAGATGCATGTTCCATGTATCTGACATGTGACACCCTGCATTGTTTTGGGACTTGCCCAGCAAGAAGCCCTCATCAGCTGTATCTGATACAGTAAGAGTGCTCTCTTACTCTTGGACCAGAATCATGAACCTCTTTTCTTTATAAAGTCACCAAACCCTAAATAATTTGTTAAAATAATCAAAATAAGAATGTATATACGAGTTAATAGCTGTTAGTTAACTGCTGCATAAGGAAGTGCTCCAAAAGCAGTTTACTTTCTCAGACCTCCTATAAGTAAGGAATCTGAGTACGGGTTTGCTGAGTACCTCTAGCTTAGGTTTTCTCCTAAGGAAACAGTCACCTTAGGGCTTGATTAGGGGAGGGCTGCTTCTAAGCTCATTCATGTGACAATTGTCAGGCCTCAGATTCTCCACAGTTGTTGGCTGGAACCATCTGTGCCTTACCAGTTGGGCTTCTTCAATATATTACATGTTAACTGGCTTCCTCCAGAGAGAAATTTCAGGAAGAGAGAGAGAGAGAGAGAGAGAGCAAGCGAGCCCAAATAGAAGTTGCAGTATTTTCTTTTGGAGGTGGGGCAAAGGGTTTAAAACAGATCTTGTGTAGTAAACTAAATCTATTTCCACCATTACCTCCCTCATAGAGTTATGCTCACATCCAAGGAAATTTTCTGCTCATTCAGTGTGAGATAATATGCATGCCCTATGCCATGAATGCAGCCAGCTTGACTCCAACCAGTGTCTTCTTAAGTGGCCTCTTAGATTCTCCATGATGGCTCAGTGATGTCATATCTTTAGACTCCTCACAGCGTGAGCAGGGAGAAGACAGAGACAGAAGTTTGGAGAGCTAGAATATGATCACACAATATTCTTTCTAGTATACGTATTATGTGGAACAGAGCTTCCTCTATGGAAGGAAAAGCCTGCACTGGACAACATTGGCTGGTCCACCCTCAGTGTGCCACTTCTGGGGGGTGATTCATACTTCTTCAGGTGCTCATATTCGCCACCAAGGTCCTATTTTTGTTTCCATCATGGTTTGTTCTCTATCTTCCAAGCAAATTCCCAAACATCTCCTTAATGTAAGTCTCCCCCATTTCTTGTTGAGCTGTCTTGTACATCAAATAAGAAGCAGTTCCTCTGGAGCTCTTGCACGAACAAGCAGGGTGCTTTTTAAACTAGTCTTTAAAATTCTTCAAAATTGCAATAAATATTTTTATTTTATTTTACTTTATGGAAAAAAGATAAAACTAAATTTCATAACAAAATAACAGACTAATAATAGTTAATATATTACATATTATAATCTTTAAAGTAGTTGCTAAGGTTCAAGATGTGGGTATGAAACTTTCTCTAATCAATATTAGTACAAACCTTACTTTTTAATGAACTAAGAGACACACAGTATTATTGACTTTCATTTTTTCCTTTTCCCTACTGACCTTTCCATGTCTATCACCATGCACTAAACTTAAGTCAAAATGGATCAGAGATCTAAATATTAAATAGAAACACTAAATCTACTGGAAGAGGGAGTAGGTAAAAATCTTGAAGACATAGGTGTAGGTAGACAGTTCATGAACAAAACCCAGATTGCATGGGAAATACTTCAAAGAGTCAACAACTGGGATCTCATCTTGTAAAAAAGCTTTTTCACAGCAAAATAAATCACCAAAAGAGTGGAAAGACAACCCAAAGGATGGAGAAAAATTTTTAGTCAATTGTCCCTTAAACAAAGGACTTCTATCTAGAATATATAAGGAATTGGAAAAATTCAGATTCCCCAAATTTAAATACCCAATCAAAAAATGGGCATCTGAGATGAATACACACTTCTGAGATGAAGAAATACAAATGACAAAGATACGAGAAAATGCTGAACAACACTGGTCATTTGAGAGATGAAAATTAAAACAACACTGATATTCCACCTGTTATGGATTAAAAACTGGTGGTGAACTTAACATCAGCTGAATTAAACTGGTGTGGTGCTGAGTATAGATGGCCCACCTGAGAAAAGTTGCTAGCATAAAAGGAGAAATAGAGAGGAAGAGTGGGGCACTGTGGGTCCTCCTAAGTGTTGCTATTTAGAGCCATTGGTTCTCCTGGAGGAGCTTGTCATGCTGGCTTCCATGATACAAATTCAGTCATTATCATAGGAGGAGCTTGGAACCTTGTTGGTGAAAGTGGCTGTAGTTCACCTTGGGGGAGCTCTGCTCCTTACATTGAGCATTGCTTTCTTTCTCTGAAGGGGAAGGTATGTGCTGTTTAATCTCCAGGAGAAGCTTGTCACGCTGGCTTCTGACATGTACT
>PVJX010029796.1:0-22559 GCA_004027295.1 Dolichotis patagonum | reverse complement strand
CAGACCCAGCCCAGATGCCGATCTCCAGTTAGTTCCTTTCGAATGAAGGGTGGGCCTACCAATCCCAAAGAGTCGTGCCGAGATGCAGGTCTGCGCAGACTTTCGATCCCAACAGCCCAGGCCACTCTACGGGTCCGAGACTTTTGGGTCCCAAAGAGACAAGCTGCGATGCTGCTTTCTGGGAGACTTCCTGGGCGTGAAGGGCAAGGCTATGGGCCCAAACAGACCCAGCCCAGATGCCGATCTCCAGGCAATTCCCTGCGGATGAAGGGCATGCTTACCAGTCCCAAAGAGTCACGCCGAGATGCAGGTCTGCGCACACTTTTGATCCAAACAGCCCAGGCCACTCTACAGGTCCGAGTGTTTTGGGTCTCAAAGAGACAGCCTGAGATGCTGCTTTCTGGGAGACTTCCTGGGGGTCCATAGGCACATTTTTAGGCTACTCTTCGTAAGTTTATGTTTCGGCAGTTAGGTCTTTCAATATTTGCTCTTTCAATAGTTTGTTATGTGCCCCTTCAGTGAAACCTAGGTACTAAAAAGAGATAAACTCTTGATCTCTATAAAAAATCTCCTTGTCATGAATATCAAAATTTCAACACAAAAGTGCATGTATGTATTTGTGCATGGTCACACTCTGTGTAGGTTCTCTGTAAGCATGAAATTCACAAAGGAAGAGCTATGTCACTTTTTCACGTTATTTCAAACTATTACAGCATGTGTTGCATCAGAAGTAGTTTAAATTGAAAAGGTGAGCTTTTCATATGGAGTATAAAATGAGATGAAGTTCTTCTCTGAGAGGTGAGCTTTAGAAATGGCTCTAGGCCAAACTTTTGATCCATTTCAAAAATATTATCTTCAAAAAATTATTTTCTTAGTTTTAAAAATAGTGTTACAATATTTAAGGCAGAATACTCAGTTCTTTAGGTTATGTTTGAAGCAAAGATCTCAAAATCTTTAGAAGAAACTGGAGGATATTTTGTTGAACTCTGAAAGGAAGAAAGGCTCTCAGCTTTAGAAAAGAACATTTTTTTAATCTTTTTCCAAAGATGGTATTCTTAGGTGTAAATTAGCATTGATTTTATTTTTAAGTATAAACTCCTCTTGTCCTTTTCTCCTGTTGTCTTTCCTAGGCTCACTTTCCAACTGAACATCTTAATGAATGAAAAGTTGAAGCTAGAGTTGCCTGAAAAAAAAAATAGAGAATGGTTCTTTCTCAATATTCAGCTACAAGTTTTGAAACTCCTGTGCATGGTTACCAGCAAAAATTCCATCCCAGCTGGAGAAAAATCTGTCCTGTCACATCAGAGAGCTCAGTGTCTTTTAGATTGAGTTTGAATGCATCCCAATTAAGTGATCTGTAGAAATTGTAGATTTGGAAGTACAAAGTGAAGGCTGACATTGTTCAGAGCGGTCAAATCATGTAGCTGCCTATAGCTGGAGAAAATTGGATTCTCAACACTAAGTATGTTTACAACTCCTACACACAGAATTTGCAAGAGTTTATCATAGCTTGGGAAAGCAATTAGAGACTTTATACTTTCAAGTAGATAATGAATATATACCAGTTCAGCCCCATTTGATTTGGTCCTCCTTGGCTAGTGATTATTTGTATTTAGTTCATGATGGTTGGTTAAAGATCCAGAAACAGTTTCTTGCTATCTAACTCGATGGGATAGCAAGATTAACTAACTGTATGGTAAATATAAAGTATGGAAGAAATCTAGTTAAAGTTAGTAATGCAGAAAGTCATGAGGAGACCTTGTTCTTGCTGACCAATAGGAAAGAAGAAGTACTCTTACATGGCTTTGGTCCTTGTTGAAGAGACATACTAAACCATTTAGTGAGGTGTTGCTAATAATTTCACTCAAATGTGTCTAGGGTATCAGAAAATGTAAAATGTCTCAATTTCAAAGGTGGACACATCTAATGTCTTTACTTTCTTTGTCTCTTGGTTCATCCAAAGTGGTAAATCTCATAAACTTTTTCAGGGGATAAAAAGGAATGAAAAGTCTAAGGAGAACCAATAAATATAACTTGCCTTAATCCAAATTGTATTGTCTTTCCTTTCAGCTGTCCCAGTCTTATAATAAGAAGATACTACCTATTGGAAAGGACATGAGCTAATGTGCTGAAGTGATTCCTTAGTGAATTTATCTGCTGCAACTTATTCTCTAGATTCATCTGCCACATGGTAACTGTTGCAGCACAAGTGATAAATCCCTAAGGACAGAGGATGAAAAACTCAGGGGGTCTGGCTAAGTCTGGAAACAAAAATAGGCCATCTGCCTCATGGAGAAATTGACAGGAGACTCAGAACAGATGCATGTACCTCTTCACCACGAGCCAGATGGATAAGGAGTGTAAATAGGACTCAAAACTGATTCTGGAAGGTAAATAAGTAAGAGATACTGAAAAGTCTGGTTGGAAATAATCAAGTGCAAATTTGTTAATCCAAGTTTCAAAGTCTTTCATTGTATAGCTTCTCTTTGATTTTGCACTCCTGCCTTTCATGGTTCTTTTAAAACACATCTTTCTATCTGCAGTTGCTAATTTAACACCATCTAGATATGATCTTTGTATTCATGACATCTCTGCATCTTTTGGCAATGCATATTTTACCCATCCTCAGGGTTCTTTTCAATGTAAAAGCTTCCCTAATGTAACTCACTTGGACTCTTTCTGCCTTTAATGTTCATCATATGCTGTTTATGTTTTTCATTTAACAATAGCACTGAATTGTGCCTGGGATATAACAGTTCAAATATTTTGCCCCTCAGAGTAAGATTTGATCTAACCAAAAACCATATCTCTAATTCATCTATGTAAATCTCCACATGGATATGCAGCAGCTATACTCAATTTCTAGATGTCTTGAACATGTTACAATGCTTTCTGGTATATAACTTCAGAGTGAGACTCTGAATACTTACTGAATATTAGAGAGGGAAAATGATAAGATAACAGGATGAAGAACACATAGAGACATCAGGGATGGCTTCCTTACAAGCAAAGTTTAAAGCAAGGGTGTTTTGGGCATAAAGTAATATAGAGTAGACATGGTGGTACACATCTGTAATCCTAGCATTCTGGGAAGATGAGGCAGGAGGATGGCAAGTTCCAATCCAGCCAGGGTGGCTTAAAAATTTAGGAAAATCCTGTCTCAAAATAAAAACTAATGAAAGGGCTGAGGATATAGCTCAGTGTAAAGATCCTGGATTCAATTTCCAAAACTGAAAGAAAAAACATGTGGAAGGACAGTTTTTTTCAGAGCAAGTAAGCAGAAGAGATGTTGAAGATCCAAGGGATATGAAGGGCTAATGGAAAACCAGTCAGTGTGGGTTTTTGCCAGATCAGCTTCCTTGATCTGGATGACCAGTCATAGCATTTTTTGGAGACAGAGAGCTGGAGCAACAGAGGAGAAAGAAAGAGGGGGCCATGCTGGTTGTGAAGGATATATTTTATTTCCTGATATTCAGGGTGAGGTTAATCAGTTTTCTTAGCCTCTGCTTTCTTATTTTATTCTGTGGCTGAGAAATAAACCAAATATGAATAGAAAAATACAGTTAGACAGAAAAAGTGATGAAGAAAAGCCAAAATTAAAACATGAACCATTTTATATGGCTTATTCAGAAAGCCAATACCAGTCAGTAGATGCTCAATTAGAAACAGGGATCGCATGTGCCAAGTTGCTGGACTTTAAATCTTCCTTTTAAAAATGAGTATCTCCTTTTGGAGCATATACAGACTTTTACATATGCATGTAACTCAGACATTTTTAAGTCTTCAGGTAATATTTATATATTTTATGTTCAAACTGCCAGCAGGTTTCAACAGCCTGTGGATAGGAATAAGACTACACTCGCATTTATACTACCTCACATTGGTAATTCAACACTTAACATGCCTATTGCTTCTGTTAGACTTCACTTCCCTCCAAGTGTCCCCCAAGTCCACCTGTTTCTGTGATCCTTCCAGTGTGTCACTTATGTTTCCTTATGAGGACAAGCCTGCTGGGCACAG
The DNA here is from genome assembly GCA_004027295.1 of Dolichotis patagonum. Taxonomy (NCBI): domain Eukaryota; kingdom Metazoa; phylum Chordata; class Mammalia; order Rodentia; family Caviidae; genus Dolichotis; species Dolichotis patagonum. Next base: position 18,539 of record PVJX010029796.1, on the reverse strand, counting down.
TCAGGCTCTCTAGTCATGTCTGAGCCATACCTCTCTATGATATATATAGGTATATATATATATATATATATATATATATATATCTGTATCTATACACATAGAGTGATATCCGTACACACGTATATACCTATATGTATATTTGTAACTATATAGACATGTAGGCATTTGCTCTCTATAAAGGTGGAGAGAGAAATTGTACAAATAACATGGAGAAATACAAGCCTAAGTTCAGCTGCCTAATTTCAGTTTTGCCTTGATTCATACTCCTGCTCTATATGTGTACCAGAGAAATAGAAAAGTTGAACAAAGAACAAAATAAATCAGATCCACAGGTTAAATATTGTATGGTTCTGCTTATATAAGAAACCTAAAGTATAAATATAGAGAAAATTAAATCATAGATAATAGGGAAAAGGGAAACAGATCTTTTACAAAAGGGAAGAGGCCCCAAGGGGAAACGAGATGGTAGGGGGGCAGGAGGAGGAAACATAAAAAGAATTAAAGTGTCATGTGTGTGCAGCCACTACTCACAATGAATGCATTCGTTATGTACCATGAATATGTATTAATAAATAATAAATGAGTGAATATTCCTGGAGCACCCAAGATTGTTAGTTTTTTATGAAAAAAATTTAGAAAGTATGTCTGCCACCTCTCCACCTCAATTTCAAATTTTTCCAGTAGGGCATAACCTTCATTAATTGAGCATACATTTCTTGAACTTGTGTGTTAACCCCAAAATAACAGAAGAAGGGTTATATCCATTTTTTATTATTGATATAATCTTGTGGTTAATTATGATTATGTCAGTAATATCTTTATGCATGAAACAAATAACTGTCACATGAATTTAAATGTAGTCTCTATATTATTTCTGATTAGGTGAACTGTAAGAATAAATACATAAATACATTTTGATCAGTTCTGTCAATGAAAAGAGAAAAAGCTTGGTTATGTGCCATATTCTTGCATCATCTTGATTCCCCAGAATGGACTAAATCAATTGAAAGATAAACTCACTATAGTCAGGCATATGCTGACATGTTGGCCCCTTCACAAAAGCTCATGGACAGATTTCCTCTAGACCCAAACAAACTATGTAAAGAGTCTGTTTTGATTCTTGTTAGCTTTGCACTCTCTCAGCAAGCTGCTAAGAAAATTCAAATATGGCTACTCTTTTGGAAGGAAATGGCATTCCAGGATCTTTCAGGGTTTTTTTTTTCAAATATAAGACAAAGTTATTTTTATAGAACAGTGCTACTCTGCAAAGCATTCTTGGAATGGCATACACTTCTAGTAGTTTAGTTTAGTTAGACTTTGGGCTTACTGTGTGTTTTGAAAGGCTTATGAAAGTTTTACATACAGTTTGACCTTTGATGTTATGAAGACACTCGGCTCACTGTACCTGAGGCTTCATGCGATATTGCTAATAATGTGGTCTGTTTGATGCCTGTCCTACTATTCCTAGCACCTAAAATTCTCCCTGGTGATTGAAAACAAGAAACACACAGTTAATACATATTTGTTGAGTGAAAGAATAAACAAAATGTATGTGTATGTGTTGAAAACTTGTGAACTAATTTAATAATTTCAAGCACACTGCTGCTCATGTGAAGTTATGTTTACATACTCCAGCTACAGCAAGGGAATTATCTGAAAGAACTAAATTACTTTGTGAAATGCTTTGTTTTCTTTTATTTCTATTAAAACTAACAATCTTATGAAGAAACTATTAAATCTGGGACAATAAGTCTTTGGTTAAATAACACTTTTTTTTTGAAAGATTACACACTTGGTAAGCAACAGAAGAGCAACTCAAACTGAATTTTAAATTTTGAGTTTTCTTATCCAAAATGTTGTAACTTTTTCTGGATGAAGATACAGATAAGAAAAATGGAAAGCTGTATATTTCTGGGCTTCCAAGTAAGAGGTTAGCAGTATCCTCTGCTCTGATTTAGATAAACCATTGGCTGCAAATACTCTCCCACAATTTTCATTATTCTTAGTATGTGGCAATTGGGAGAAGACTTTGTGATGGACACGATGTTACAAGAAATCAAGGTTTGGATTTTATCTGGACCCATCTCACATTGCATATTGTGAAGCAATCCAGAATCTTTAGAGAATGTACAAAAATATCACTCACTATTACTATCATTTTGGAAAAGGCTTATAATTACCAGAATTGTTTTAAAGCAATAATTCTTTAATGCAAAGAGGAAGGGAAACATAATTTCTCTGAGACTAATCAGTAAACCAATTATAGATCTCTGAGTTACTAGTATTGCATTTAAATTCTCAAGGAGCCAATGCATGTCCATTGATAGTAATATTGGAAGAATTAATAGTTTGATATGTTGGATAATTTTAAAATGAAAGGTGCTATTTCTTTTTAGACATTTTAGACTCTCATTATATTCATTGATGGGGAAGGAACAGCATGGATAGTATAAGGCTATTGATAACTTAGATATAACTCCTTTGTATTGGACTTAAAAAGAACACATATAATGTAAATCATAGAATTTATAATACTTTAAGCAAAACACTAAAGCTTTACATTGGCAATTTTTCCATCATAGCACACTACCTAAAGCAGCATGGAAATCAACTATCCAGAAAATAATTTCTTTATTCTCATGTTACTTCAACAAAGCAGTAGTTCATCTTACTTTTCAGGCTGTATTTAAGGCTAAATTTTCTCACCAAATCTCAACATCAAAACCATCTTTCCAGTGGAAATGTCTTCCTGGCATTTTCTTGTACCACCCCTTCGTTAGCATCCACTGTCTTGTAGAATTCATCTTGGATGTGCTTCTGCTAAGAAGCCTTTCTTGAAGCTCCAGAGAAGATTCTTGCCTTCTTAAGAGCTCATGGATTGGCCTCTTTCCAGTCTGTAATTCTTTTTCAGATGATCATACTATGTAAGTAAAAAGTTCAAATCATATTTATCTTTATGGTCTCAAGAGCTAAAGTGAGACGTAAAGATGATTAATAAATATTTTGTTATGAAAGAATAAAAAATAATGAAATGGACATACCATTTCTCAGTAAAATAGCCTACTCAACAATCTAACCTCCAAGGGAAAATAGTTGCCTAAAGGTCTAACTCAGTCAAATTGTTTCCGTTAAAGAGAAGAGAAGAAAGAGAAGAAAATTTTAGCTCTATAGTAGGACACAAAGAATTCTGTGCTTGAATTCTTTGGTGTTTGCTCTGTGTAATGTCAATTCAGGCCACCTGAGATACGTAAAGTTTTCTGGTTAGGTTCTACCATTGATCTTTGCTTGTCATTTATGGATTGAATTCCAGAGGCCTAAAATATATCTTTACACTGTTCTAGAATTTCAAAGATTTAGATTTGCTATACTAGATATATTTTTCTCATAATTTTATATTGAGTAATAGCTAATTACAAAAAAAGTAAAGACAAGGAAAAAAATAAAACCCTCAATCTTGTACTAAGGACTTTTTAATATAGATTCCTTGGATTTCATTCTCTTCACATGCATTCCAATCTTAGAACAGATATCTTCTATTTTGTTTTTAAATACATACTTGCATGGAAATAGGATAGGAACAAGTATTTTAACATTGGGGATTGTCATGGTGTTTTTTCCCTTCCTTCACATAGGCATTTATCTGCTTGGTTTCTTTTTTTCTTCTGCTCGCCTAAGAGAGATTTGACTCTTTCAGCCTTGTATTTAATCTTTAGATGCAGAGTGAAACAGACAGAAAGAGGAAAAATAAAGGTTAAACAGTTTCCAGTAAAGGAAAAAGGATTCTTGCTGGATACCTCAGTTGGTGGGCTTCTCTTCATTATGGAGAATTCAGATGAGATATCAGGTGAACAAAAATATAAATAAAAATCCAAAGAATTCAAGCTGCATCAGAATGCTAGAGGGGGATTAGGTGTGGAGGACACAAGGGGCCTCCATTGTGGCTCACCTTTACCCTACTTCCACATACTGATAGGTACAGAGCTGGCTAAGAAACTACTTCACCCCTCAGTTTTGACTTTAAGCAATGCAAATAGGTCTAGCCAAAGTGCTGATGAGTAACTTTTGAAGCAATGAAACAGGTCAGTTGTGCCCTGCCTATAGCTCCCTACTACTAAGCATGAGATGCCTTGCTGTCTGCTGGCACTGAGGCTCCAGAAAGAGGCAGCAATATCCTAAGGCAGAAAGGCCAGATATTAAAGCCGAAGCAGCCACCAAAAACAAGAGATACCTCCTCAAACTGTGTTATTCAGATTACTCCAAATTTAGAGGGAACCTATTACCGGAATCTGGTACTCTTGGGGGAGGGTTCTCTTGGTTTATAGCTGATTAGTAATCTATTTGATGACATCATTGGGAGGCGATGGAAATACAAATGGTGGGGTCTAGTTAACTGAAGTGAGTCACAGGAATATGACCTTGATGCTATGTCCCCAGTCTCCTCCTCTGTACTGTCTCTCATTCTTTCCCACTTTTTTGGCTGCCATGAGGCGAGCAGATTTGATTTACTGCATGCCTCTCATCATGATAACTTGCTTCATTACCAGCACAGGAGTAATGGAGTCAAGCAATCACAGACTGAAACCTCTAAAGCACTGACCCAAAGCATATCTTTCAATCTTTCCTCCTTTAAGTTATTCTTCTCTGGTAGTTTTTGCAGTAATGGAAAACTAACACAACATCCAAACCAATAGCCATGAAATTCTATCACACATCAAATGAACAAAAACCACATGGTCATCTCAATATATGCAAAAAAGGACATTTGGTGAATTAAACATCCCTTCATAATCAAGACTCCAAATGAATTATGAGTACAAGGAAAAAAAAAACTTTCACATCATAAAGGCCATATCTGATAAGCCAACAGCTAACATTATATTGAATGAAGGGAAAAACTGGAAGCTTTCTAAGATTTGGAACAAGAAAAGCATTCTCACTTTCTCCACTTTTATCCAACATAGTGCTAAAATTTTTAGAGCAATCAGATGAGGGAAAAAGGGCATCTGAATCAGACAATCACAGGCAAATTTTCAGTATTTACAGTTGATGTAATATTATATACAGAAAATCAGTCCCAAAGACCCCACCAAAAAACTGTTAGAATGGATAAATGAATTCAACAAAGTTGCAGGATACTAAGGGAATATACAAAATTCAGTAGAGTTATGATACAAATTTTACAATGGCTAGTCAATGGTTTGTTCATTCAGCAATGATTTTAGAAAATAAGAGGTTATTGGTTACTTTGACTTTCTTATTAAGAAATAACCCACTGCAAAATTGCCTAGAGTGCAATGTATGATAGCTCCTTATTAATTAATTAATTAATTAATTTTTGAGACAGGGTCTCATTATGTAAGGCTGGCCTTGAACTCATTTATGTAACCTAGGCTGGACTTAAATTCTCAATGAGTCTCCTCATAAATGCTGGGATTATAGGTGCGCACCACCACTCCTGGTCCAATTTTTTAATTACTATGCTGTCCAGGTTACACACACACACACACACGCACACGCACATGCACATGTACACCTTTTCCTCAAAGGTCCAACTGAGACTACAGGGTGACAGAATCATGATCAATTCTTGAGTCCTATATGGCTGAAAACCTCTGTAGTTCTCTTCTCTCATCTCAGGGCCCATTTTTTAATTTATGGGTCCTTATTCCCTTTAGACATACCCCTTTGCAGCGTATTACTTTCTTTCTGCAATATGATTTCCACCTAGCTGCCATCCCTTAGAAGATGTATTTCTGTCATGCATGCCCTCATGGACTCTTGAGTGATGGACTTTCTCCTAAGGTGACCTGGAGAAAAAATATTGAAAGAAGCTTCAACTCCAAGTCTCTTGTGTGAATCAATGTTTGTAGATCAATACTCAGCAGGATTAGATAAAGATTCAAGCTTCAGTACAAATGGATGTTTTAGAAGGAAATGGTTAACTCTACTGGCCAACAGCACTGAAATTTCAAGCTGTTGATTAAAAAAAATCTTATAAAATTCTCCAAATATGTTATCATTGTTTGTTTATTTGCATTTAAAAATTTTGATGGCTTTTGTTTTTTGACTTTTATCAATTATAATTTGGAAATGTACCCTTATAATATTTAGACTGAATTAATTTTAAAAAATTAACAGTGCAATGTGATTCTTCTTTAGTAATTTCAATTAAGGTCCAGATTTTTTTTTTTTTAGATAAATCATGATTTCTATTTTCAGGGAAAAACAAAGTAATACAAAACAAAAAAAGCTTCATACTCCTTAATATGGGGACAAAATTAAAAAATAAAGGAATGGCCAATAATTAAAAGATAGCCTAAAAGCTAATATTTTAATAAAGTATACTGGAGACCTCTTCAGCAAAGACGTAATTTTTTTTAATACTTGCAATTGAACCCAGGACCTTTTGCTAGCCTGGTGCTGTATCATTGAATTACATCCTCAGTCCATTTTATTTTATTTTGGGACATGGCCTGACCAAGTTGCCCAAGCTAGCTTCAAATTTGTGCAACTTCTGTCTCAGTCTCCTGAGTACCTGGTTTACACGTTTATGCCGCTGAATCCTACAGGAAAATAAACTTAATAGCATGCAGATTTGGCTACCATTGCAACGAATGTCTGTGCTGAGTTACCTACAAGGAGAATGTTTGTGCATATTTAAAATATGCACTGGTGACAAGAGGATATCTTAATACCTAGAGCATTGATGTTTAAGGGACCTCGAATTAAGACTGAAATCTTTCAGAACTCACTGAAAGTAGTTTTATCTCTCTGGATTTCATTTTTACAAAAAAGTAAAGACGTGCAATTTCTCTATGTGAACTGGTAAAACAGGGAATTGCATCTTTATAAGTTATTTAGGTGGAATATTCTGAATCTCAACTAGGTGAGTAAATTGTAGCTGATCTGTGGTATTTTAGAGCTTGCGGAGGGTTCTGAGAAGGAATGGACCACTGTATTCCTTTATTTAATCAGTGTAAGGAAGGTAGTATGGGAATATGCTTGTTGCATTGCTCATGTACTGTGCCTCTGTTACTGTCTCTGCTCCAGGATAAGAGCCCTTTTTGTATGGGTGAAGCTGTGTTCTGAAACCTGCTTAGTGAGTTTATCTCCCTTGCTGCTTCTGGGCATGATAGTGGGAAGAGATTATGCACTCAGGCAGGAGGTAAAAGGCGAGGAAGTGCCTGGGTCCAGGAAGCTGTGAATAGCATATACTTGCCTTCTTTAGTCTTTTTCTTTGAATGTCTTGAGAAAACCCTCAGCTTTGTTGTTGTTGATGTCAATGACTAATCAGATATCAGCAAAACTACTAAGGGGAAAATTGTTGATATGATGGGTTATCATTCCAGAGCCTTTTAAAAGAAGCTTGACAAAGAGAGATAAGATGCTTAACATAAAGCATTACTAAGAGTGACATTTTGGGTCTATGTAAAAAATATATTTTTAGTCAGCAGAAACATTAAATTCCCTCCCTAATAAAATAGCCTTATATTTGCTTTGAAATGAAAATGATCATAATACACAGATCTACGTAAAAAATAAGCATCTTCTAGTAATATCAGTTACTTCTGTTTAAAAACATGGTGCATTTGTTTCCTGGAACTGCCATTTACTAGCTGTGTGATATTGAATGACACACTTAGGCACCCTGAATCTCAGTTTCCTTATCTTCAAGTAAAGATTATTTTACCTTACAGAATTATTCAGAGGGTCAAATAAAATATGATCTCACAAAGTTTCACGCTGTCAAGCAAAGTGAGGAAAACAGGCATTTAACAAATGGAAAGGTTGCTATATGGATTGAGCCATGCAAATTAGCATTCTGGAAACAGCAAGATAACTGTACTCAATGGTGACTTTAGAATTTATAATTCACAAACTGCTACAGTGTGGGTTAATTATAGAATTCCTTGTGTGTTCTTGTTTTGGGGATCTGAGCTATGGATTTCTATAGAGTCAATGTGACTATGATAATTTCCCAAGACAGTCTTCACTGGAGTATGTCATTAGTGGTGTTAGAAAGCAGCATAGCAGGATGGTCTTTGTGCCTACTTCTGTCCCTGCCTCTTTCCACCTCCCTGCATATTTCTGTCATACTGCACATCTTGAGGCTATCTACTCACAGAGATGATAAAGAAGAGTTGACTGAGCCACTGGTGATAGTCAAAATGGGTCAATATGATGCATGGAGAACAAAAAGAGTTCCTTTCCTTCTGTAGCAATGTCACTGGTAGTAGCTTCTTGTACACATCTAATAATCCTTACTTCTATATTGCCAGGGACTGAACCTACTCCTTTCCTTTCACTTTATAGACCCTGGATGACTTTTGTTCAAACACTGCTTTGTAGAATATGATTCATTCTTTATGAAGTTATCTCATGTATTTTCAATGTAACTTTAATTTTACACCTCACAGACATCATTTTTGGTATGAGCATCCATTCCAGTGTATAGTAATCATTATTTTTGTTGCAAGAAACAGAAATCAGTTTTGGCTTCAGAATTTGTTGGGAGAATATCAATAGGAACACTATATAGCTAAGATTGGTGGGAGCTGGTGGAAGTAGACACAATCAAACACTTGTCACAGAGCTGGTTTATGTAAGGATATCACTGATTGTTGTCCCTTGAAAGTTAATTGTCTTGCAACTATTGTGAGTAATCTCTAATAGAATGCACCCATTTTTGTCACTCTCTAAAAATGTCAAATCTGGAATTGGGTCTAACTAGATGGGATCATGTGCCGTGTTCTAGCAGGCAGAGGCAGGGCTGTCACCCTTGGCCCCCACCTATCAGGAGATTATTCTCAAATAAGAACATTCAGATATTCATTCAACAGCATCAACAGTGAGGGATGGTCCTCTCTTTACAGAATTGGCTGTCACTGGGGTTTCCGTAGTGTAATGGTCATCACACTCACCTGACAGAATTGGCTGTTTATAGACTGTCTTTTTTTCTGTGCTTCTTGGTGCTTGTCCTCTTCAAATCCCATCAGCCTTTCTAGCATGGGTTTCCCATCCCTCATATGCTTTACTTTTCTCTAGGATTTGAATTCCTCTATCAGAATTTGAGAATAAAATCTCTCCCACAGTCATGATTATTTATATTTTCTCCTTTCTTATGTACTGAAGCTCAGTCTTCTTTTCTTACTATAGGGAAGGCAGAGATTCACATCTTTCTTCTATTCTCCAAAGATCACCCTCTATAAGAGATGCATGCTTTCCTTCCCCTAAATGTTTTGCATCTATTATCCAATTCTTACCATAAAACACATAAGGGAAATTTCATGTTGCATGTTTTCCTACATAGAGAAGCTATATCATATTACATATGGAAGGGAAAATGCAAGCTGACACATCTTCACATGCCTGAATCCACCAGCCATATCATTTCTGAAAATGCTTCAGTTTATGAAAGATATTTTGGACAAGATATATTTACTACTGTACTAATGCTTTCATTTTGAGTGATTAAAAATTATCAGAAGCCAGAAGTTGTGGTACATGCCTGTAATCCCAGCACTCGAGAGGCAGAAGCAGTATTCCCAAGAGTTCAATGCCAACCTGTGCTACATAGCAATACCTTGTTTCAAAAACAAACAAACAAAAAAAAACCCAACTTACTAGGAAAGAAGTTTTATTTTGAAAGAACAGAGAATTTGAATTGATAGAACACTCATCAGATCCTGGCCTACTTGAAAGCTTTGTGATGTGAAGAAAGTACTTATTTCCAAAATTTCAGTTCCAATCAAACTGAATTACTGATAGTCCTTAATGAGAAAATCACCTAATAACAAAGCCTATCACATAGTAGGAAGTCCATCAGTAGAATTATCACTTTTTGTGTTAACTTAGTTATAAAAATGAGGCATTTTCCAGAGTCCTACAAAATTCACAAATTTTTATATCAAGAATATTTCCATAGTCATCTGAGTTTTTCAAGATTCTTCCATAACATCTATCACTAAAGGGTTATTGTATCTCACAACTAAAACTAGAATTACATCCATTAAATAGTAAAAAGAGAGAAACAATGCCACATTAACTTAAAAAGGCTTCTCTGTTCTGTTTTGTTTGACTTTATTATACATGATGCTATGAACAGCTGTTTTGAAGAGAACAAAACATTATGACAGCTATTGCTGATTTAATATCGTCCTTCTTAGAATTCCTACCAAGCTTCTATTCTTCTATTTCTATTGGTTCTATCTATCACATTGTGTCTTATTGGGATTTGAATATGCGTGAAAGTATAAACAAAATTTTTTATTGAAAATGAGATACTATTGGGGCTGGGGATTTAGCTCAGTGGCATAAGCGCCTGCCTTGCAAGCAGGCAGTTGTGAGTTCGATCCCTGGTACCGACAAAAAAAAAAAAAAATGAAAATGAGATATTATTGTACCCATTGATCATTCTCTGTTATTCAGTTCAGAATGCCCTGTAATTCTTTCACTCTTTGAATGGTCTTATACTTTTTCATTATGTTTGATATTATTGTATTTGAAACTATGCTCAACTATATCAGAGAAAGAAATATTGTGATAGCTATTGTTAATGTCCGGTTGTCTTAATGTTAAGTATTGTATTGTCTATGTTGTCCAGTTCTGATCTGCTGATCTCTTTTGTCTTATTCTCTTTAAAATAAAATGGAAAAAAAAGACTTCTCTGGTTATATACGTTCACTTGAGTAGCCCTATAGACTTGTGTTTCAAATATGAACTGCAGCGAAGTTCCAAGTTATTTTTCACTAAGTATTTTTGTTTGAAATAAATTGTCAAAGTCATTGACTTAATATGTGAGTTGCATGACTATAATCTGCATGGGATATGGAACATGTATAAGATAGCTTCAAACCCTCCAACCTATGGCTATACTGGGCAAGCAATCTCATCTTAGATTTTATTTAAATTTAGGACTCAGAATTTTCTTGTTATTCTTGATTACATTTAGGTATTTTAAAATTTACGTGAATATTATGCTCTCTACCATTAATTTGTATTTTGAGACAGGATTCACTAATGTTGGCTAGAATGGCCTGAAATTTGCAATTCTGCTGTGTTAATCTCTTACACTGCTGGGAATACAAGTGTGCACCACCACGCCCAGAAAAGTTATTTATTTATTTTTTTGTAACTGGCAGTTACATTTAATATCTACTTGGTTAGGAAATTTTAAGTAGAAACACAATATTGTTACCATGTATAGTTAACAAGTATAGTTACCATGTTTTACATTAGATCCCCAGAACAGAAGTAAATTATTCTTTTGAAATATCTTCTTTATCACATGGTGCAGTTAGTTTGAGTGTTGAAGTAGAACTAGATTTCTCAATAATTATGAAAGGAGAAAATTAAAGGGTGTACCGTTAAGGGAAACACATTCAGAAGCTCATAGTTGAAATCTTTGCCCACCAAATGTGAATTTTTTTTAAGTTTCAGCCATGTCACTTCAGAACCCGTGAGACATCCATCTGCTGACACACCTTGCTCTTCATGATAAAATTTCTTATTTCTAGACACTTATAGAGATGGATTAGGGGTAGATCCAAACTGGAGGCAAATGGAATGGAAATGAAGAAAGACAAAAAGTATATCATAGCACAAAACTGTAAATTCATCCTCCTTGCTCATCTATCATTTAACAAATCACTAAAAATGACTTAATTGATTAATTACTGTGGGTCCAACAGTCCTTGGTCCCAGTAACAGTGATCTCTAAAGGTTTTAGTCATGTACTTCTATCCCTAAAAATACTTTGCCTTCACCCTTAACATATAGCTACTTAATTATATTATTCATGGAAGGAGCTGCAGTAACAGTGTGTGAACATTGTTTAGTGTCTGCAAAGGTAGAAAATAAAATGTGAGCTCCAAAAATAAATATTAATGGTAGTTATTATATTTGTTTCTACATCTGATCTACTGGGTCAGCCTGGCCCCACACTGTGATGTTTATACACCATTTTAAAGATTACTGATCTATAGGGATGGGATGCCTCTTGATAGGTATTGAAGGTAGAATTTTGGACAATGGCCAACAAAGTTGAAGCAAGCCAACTTTCCATCTCGACTCTCTTCAGATAGCAACACTTTTGTCGTCAGGGCTTTTAAGGGAAAAGAGTTAATACAGGACACATAATTTATACTAATATTCTGTAATAGTCACCTGAAGAGTCAAATGCAAAAGGCTACAAGAGATGTGTCCACACAATAAAGACCCAAAGAATCAAGCTGAGGGCCTAAATTCCATGTTAGTATCTTCCATGAGTCCAGTTGGAGGCCTAGAGCCACAACAATTTCTCATGTAAGTCTGTATCAAGAGTCTGCCTGGGAAGGCCTAATGATCAATGGTGGAAACTATAAAGTCTGCACCAGTAGAATGAAGGATCTATGCCACCAGGCTAAGAGTTCTATAGTGGAGCCAGGAAGTAATATTCAAAGTAAGGACCAGAGCTCTCTGGAAAACAATCTCAGCCATCCTCAGCAATAGTGAGGACCTGAGCTCCTCCGATGATGAGAACAGTTGAGTTCATATCAGGAAAACCAGGATAACAAGCTTCTCTAGGAGAATCAACAGCATACAATCTTCCCCTCCAGTTCTCTTTTTATGCAGCATAAAATCCTCAAATGGACCTTTCACACCCAGAACCACACTTCAGTTCAGCTGGATGTTACAAGTTGGGCATTAGTTACAGTGGAATACAAGCACCCTGGTTCCACAGTAACCTCAGCGTGAAAGCCAATGGAGACGGGAGAGTTTCTGTTTAAACATGGACATGAGACAAGGTTCCTAAGCAGAGTTTAACCATCTGAACTAAATTCCAAAGAAATTAATGGCCATCCTGGTTCAATGTTAAAATAAGTTGGAGCTAAGCAGCAAGAGTGCTGTCCATGTACATAATAAATATTAAAATCTGTAGTATAATTTGGAGCAAGAAGGATGGGAAGTTTAGTATAATCTTGAGAATGGAATGTGGGATATGAAGAACAGCAGATCTCAGATGCATATCTTAGAAGCAAGGCAATGTTTCCCTAATTCCAGGTGCTAAAGTATCTGGCACAAAATGGCAACAAGATATTTCAGTCAACAGTGGTCATAGAAGAGGTATATGACACATTTCCTTCTTCCTCTAAGGTCTGTTACTTCCACTTTGTACCTGATTATTTTGTTAAGACACCATAGCTGTGTTTTCTTCCAACACAGAAAAGGGCTGCTCTGTGAAGAGACGGGTGGTTTTTTTCTTCAGCAGCCTTTCTGGATTTGGAATTGAGGAATGTGTTGCATAAGGCCTGATGATGTTTATTGAATATAGCTGTCATGAAATTTTGATAAAATGCAGAGACTGACACAGATGTCTGTGGAATGACCAGAACCTTGCTCACAAGGAAGAACTAAAGGGAAAATAAACATCACTTTCATTTTCTCTGCCTTATTCTTTTGGTGCCTGTTTCCTGTTTCTGATGTACATCTGGACCTCTGTTTTGTGATCTACATGGAAACTCCATTTTGATGAATTCTGTGGTTACTGGAGACTGCTTTATGCCATTCACTTACCAAACAAGGTTCCTGTGCCATTTAAACATGACCAAAACATGACCAAAAGTTGTTCAAAAATATGTGAATCCCCTACTGACATTTACAACTGCCAAATCATAATCTCAATTACTAGACCAATATTCAAAGATGAAATACATTAAATACATACCCCCTTGCTATTCTTCTTTTATTATAGAACCACTACCCCTAACACCTTAATCATATTATATGTAGTTAGCTGTTTTTATCTGAATAAGAAGAAATTTTATTTTGCTTATGATTGAACTATATAACACATTGATAGATAGGAGTATCAAGATGACATTGTACAAAGGACTACAGAAGAGAAAATCAGAAAATTCTATTCTTTATTAAAGTATAAAATTAGTCTATTTATAACTCCTTTTTCTTATCTGCAAAATGAAATATATGGACTAGACTATCAGAGGCTCCTTTAAGCATTAATATTCTATGTTTCTATATTATACTGATGTGGCTTATTTAATCTTGACATAAAAGGTTATAATTTCAAATTTTCTAGTGGGGTAGAAAATCAATGAACTGTGTCCCAGCTGAAAATAAGTATTCACAAAAGCAAAAATGTCTTAAGGCAAGCTCTAATAGTTCCCTATCATTCCACCCCTGGAATAATAGCAGCTTTCTTTTCTTTGCACGGAGTGTGCCGTGCTTCAGCTCTATAGCAAGGGTAATTAGGAGACATGTTTGTAAGGAGGCTGGGAAATATCCAGGAGATGTTTATTCCAAGGGAAAACAGAAACTCATGCAAATTAACAAGGCTGTTGACTTTGAAAATAGCATATTATTAATTCACAGAATATGTACTTAGCTTATAATAACTTAATAGTTTCAGAAAAAGAAAGGATGGTACTTGCTAAAATATGTCATTATTTCTGGAGGTATGTTTTTCAGAAATGTTCACATGCAGGACGAGTTGAAACGAGTTTACTTGTTTGTTTCAGCCTAGAGGACTGTTTGGATAAGTTTGGAATTCAACAGGTTCTTACATGTCACCTGAAAAACATTTGTTATTTGAATAGGTTTGAAATAACTCTCAAAAGCCCAGTGCTTGAGAACATTTTATTTTTATTTTTCCTGTTAAATTCAATTGCAGAATTTCTTTTTTATTCTTTTTTCTTGTCTTTTCATTTTTAGAATGTATTTCAAATTGTTCCTGGGTCCATGAAAACAAGTTGAATTTTTGGCTAATTTTCAAACATATGAGCCCCCAAGTTGGATATAACTCCCTTGTTTCAGTAAAGTAGATGGTATTGTTTCTAAATAAGCCCTTTTTTACCAAAAGAACAGAATGTGAAATGACTGCCTTTCTTTTTTCTGCTGGTGAGTTATATGGAAAAAAGTACCCTAACTTCAGCATTTTTCAAATATGATTTTCAAAGGACACACAACATTTAGAAGCAACAAAAACTTAACTTTTTGAACAAATAAAATAACATGAGCAATAAGCATGTAATTTTCAATTGCAACACATTGCTTGCTGGCAGCCACACTGACGATTGGCTACTGGAGATTGTGCAGCTATTCCAGTAATATGATTTCTATATATGCTGGGTCTATTACAGTCAAAGGCTTTAATTCAGGAACATTAAACACTTTCTGTAATTTTGTCACTATTATTTAATTTAAAGTACACATACCAATATTTTACAAGTAACCAAGTAGCCTATAACAACTGATAGATTTATAATTATTCAAGCAGAAATGCACATTTTCTTAGAAAAGACAAGTCAAGAAAAGCAGTCTCTTAAGTTACTGAACTAAGAGAAGGGCCTAGAATGTATGACAAGAAGAAGATTGTAAAATCCATAGCTTAATACATTTTTAGAGACTGTAAACAGAGGTTTCTAGAGACTGTTGGAAAAACCCACATAAAATGAATTCTCCTTCACAATCTAAGTGGACAGAAAAATAAGGATAAAATGTATCAATTTCTGCATTAGTAAAAAAGAAAAAGAGTATGATGTGACCAATGGTGGAAACAAATACAAGACATTGTAATGTTCTTTATAGCTTACAATAAAATAAAATATAAAACAACAAAAATAATGAAAAATATATAATATATAATATGTGCTGTTGTAATTAACATTCTATAATATACTGGTAAGGTAGGTACTATTAGTGCTACAGGTTATAATGAAGAAACTAATTAGAGAGGGCTATGACTTATTCAAAGTCACATGGCAGAAGGGTACATTTGGATTTGTCCTCACACAGTTTGGTTTCCCAGAATTTAACAGTTTCTCTTGAGTCCTAGAACCTAAAAGGCACAATAAAAGTGATTTAGTCCATCTCCATACTTTTATAGATAAAAAAAACTGAGGCTCAGAGAGTAAGAATAAAAGTCTAAAAATTCTTAACTTCATGGGTCCCACTTGAGAACTCTCAATTCCATACTTTTCTTGGAAAAGCCATGTACTTAAAAATGTCTTTAGCCATATATAATTAGATCTATTCTGCCCTTTCTTCTATCTAAACACCGTTAGTCAGTTGCAGAAAAAGTAGCTAGAATTGTCATTGGCCACTCAGCAGAAGGTAAGGTATATGCCATTAACTACATGACCAGGAAAGCTGCTTGACGCTTAGACTAAAAGAGAATTTACAAAACATTTCAAACAAAGCACTCTTTTCCTTAAAATTCTTTTTCCCTCCAGAAAACATTTCCAAGAAAATTATGCCTTCAAGTGTGTGTTTTGAATTAAGAAGCACATCTTTCTTTTAGCCTCTGTCTCTCCATCTCGGGCATCATTTATGCCATGTAAAGATACCACTGCTTGACCAGAGGATGGATATCTAGAAGATTTAATGAACCCCCCAAAATTAGAACTCTTACCCAAGTAAAATAGTCAAGCAAAAAAAAAACTAGGCAATCTAAATGAACAGATACATATTAAAAGAAGAAAAACAAATGATCAACAGGTACATGAAAAAATGTTGCATCTTTGGCTATGAGAGAAATGCAATCAAAACAACACTGAGATTCTATCTTACTCCAGGAAAGATGATTATCAAGGACTTAAAAAGCAACAATAGCTGAAAAGCTTGTGGGAATAAAGGAACCCTTTTATATTGCTGGTGAGAATGTAGAGTAGTAAAACCTCTATGGAAAACAGTATTGCCAGTTCCTAAAAAAAGCTAAAAAAATTCCATTTGGCCCAGCTATTCTTCCTCAAGAAACTTTCCAAAAGAGTTAAAATTATCATATTGCAACAAAACAGGCACCCCCATGTTCACAGCAGAAATATATATAAAGTGTATAATATATAGTATAATATAATATGCATATGTGTATATCTCTCTATATAAATACACGATGGAGTACTACTAAGCTACAAATAAGGATAAGTTTTAGTCATTTCTGGGAAAATGGATCCATCTTGAGACTGCAACACTAAGTGAAATAAATCAGACACAGAACAATAAACACTCTTACATGAGAAATGTAGTTTCTCTTACATGAGAAATCCAAACTATAAATAATTTAAAGGGAAACATAAAAGAGAGATGGTAGGAAACAAGGAGGTAGACTACTTGGAAATGGGAAAGGGATATGGAAAGGTGGTAGGAGGGCACAGGTGCAGGGAATAAACATCATCAAGATTGGATATGTATATGTACCAAATCCCCAAGATGAATATTATTAATACATATTACAAATATATACCAAAAAAAATTCATAGCCTGTAAACCCAGAAGGGGGCCTTGATCAGATTCTGTCCCTGCTGAAATTCTGCTTTCAAACTTACAGCCTGAAGAACTGTGAGAAATAATTGTTGTTTAAGCCACTCAATCTATGATAATTTGACTTAGCATCCAAAACTTACTAAGGTTGAAAACCTGTTATATGATGACTTATTATGAGCAAGGAATGGGTAATTTAAAGCCCAGTTCTTGTGCCTCAAGCTGCGAAAGGACTAACGGTCTACTGTTTGGGCTCAGCTGAGGCTTTACCTCTGTGCGGGTGAATTCCTCCCTTTTTCAATTCTCCTTTCTTAACTTTTCTTCAGGTGTTTATCCTGAGGGCATTTCCCATGGATCTTGATTGTAGCTCAGAACGTGATACCCCAAAGCTTGGTGTTTTGGCACGCTGTGTACTTTGAACCAGAGTAAATTGAAAGGACTCAAAACAAGAAGTTCTGACTTTCTCCTGTCTTTCCTTCTCCTTCTCTCATTTGTTCCCCAAAGTAAGCTATAAATCTAGAACTCCTCTACTTCAAAGCAACTATAAAACCTAAAAAGGTCACTTACTGCCTGACTTCCCTTGAAATTAAGGTGCAAGACCCTTATTCTAGAAGGTTTATAATGTCACCATGCATAATATGAACAAATGCTACAAAGATAAGTCTTGTTAAAATTTTCACAGTTTATTATCAGATTAGTCTTTTCAGATAGTCTTTTCATTCAATCCCATTTCTGTATCTGTCCATTTTTGATCAAACCAAATGTGGTACAGTACATTGTGAATTCTAAAATGGGTTCATACCCTTAGTGTTTTGACCCTATCATTCATTTATAGCGGACTGCATCACATTACATCTTTGCACCTCTGTGCCTGTAGGTGTGCTACATAGAATCATCTATAAGTTTGATAGAGAGAAACTAGGTGATATTTACAAATAGCACTGTTAATGAACAGTTTGAGAGATTGTTTTAAAAGAACTCAGTAGTACTTCTTGTACATAATGCTGGGTGCAATTTTGACTTTATTATGAGATGCTGTCAATCCTGACTTCATAGTGTTTCATTTAAATTGACAGATAATGACTGTGATGGTAAAATGTGGTGTCAGCTTCAGTAAGGAACACTGATTTATTGACTCAGCATAGTTCTGGGTGTGCGTGGATGATGGACTTACTGAAGAGTGAAGACTCACCCTAGCTGTGGTGGCACCAACCAATGGGCTTAGATCCTGGATGGAATAGAAAGGGAGAGAAGAGAAGAGAAGAGAAGAGAAGAGAAGAGAA
>PVJX010029795.1:0-22921 GCA_004027295.1 Dolichotis patagonum | reverse complement strand
ACCAGCCCTAATAGCACCCTGATCTTAGAGTTCTAGTATTCAGAAGTGTGAGAAGATAAACTTTTGTTGTATAAGCCACCTAGTCTGTGGTATTCCCTTATGAAAGTCCAAGAAGGATAACAAAATCTCCAAAGCTCAGTTTTCTATCTTCTGGATATAAAAATAGCACATATCTCATAAGGACTATTTGGATTAAAATGAATTAGACCTTAATTTAGTATATTATCTAACACAGACATCCAATAGATGCTGACTGTATTTTCACAGAGCATATTTATTTGATTGGCAGTCAAGAGGAAAGCTTTTATCTGAAACATATTCTTTCTTAAGGCATCAAAAAGACTGCTAAATATTGAGTTTAAATAACGAATTCCTAAGTGGAAATGCTACTGGAAGGACAACGCAGACGAACTTTTTCTCTGATAAAATGTTTCCCATTATCTAACCACTGAACTATACATAATGAGCAAAGGAAAACATATTTTAAGTGGGAACATTAGTTTAAAAAAATCCAAACATGGCTTCATGAAACATCTGAATTGCTTCTGTTTTTTCATTTTTTGTCCAAATTCTGGGAATTATGCTGAAACGGTCAAAATTTTTCTGAGGGCTTGTACTACTCCAGGTATATCACATCCTTACTGAAGTTGCCTAATTAATTGTATAAGGCTAAATGCAGCAGGTAGTACTTTGCTTCTGCTTCTCTTTTTACATGTTGGCCCAATTCCTACCCAAGACTGTCTGTGGAGAAAGCCACAGATTGCTGAGTATGGCTTCATTCCTCTCCTGAGGTACTCAGAACTTGCCTTATGTTTTGCCAGTTAATTCACTGAAGAACAAGCTACACTTGTTATTTTTTCCCAAATTTTCATTTTTATAATATCTGTTCAGAGTACAGAATGATTGTAAGGACTTGGTATTGCACCTAACACATCTGAATTCTTTTTATATTCCCTTCCTCTCCTTATACTTGTTATTATTAAAAAGAAAGCATATTTTCCTCTTACATAATATGAGACTGACATTGTATTCCATTTATAGTTCTATGCTCTGCCAGGTATACACAGAGTTCTCAGATCTTCTAAAGTATGTTCTCAGGCAAACTGGATTTACCTATCCCTTCAAAGAAGGGATTGTTTTTTCCTTTAAAAATGAACTGATAATTGAACAAGTCCAGTCTTTCTTTTTATTGAAAGACGGTTTTCAGTATGAACATGCACATGGAGATCCCATTTTCAAAGGAGCAGTATAAGGAGAGCGCTTAGAAGAGATGGAGCCAGATTTCTTGGCATTTGTCTTTTACAGCTTCAGATAATTTACTTCTGCCCCTCCTGTGGTAATTGGGAAAAGTATGAATCTTTTGATAATTAATTTGCTAATTCCACTTGAGTGAAGTTACAAAGGTACTTTATATATTCAAACTAAAGCTTCTGATTTGTACTCTTCTATCTCAATCAGTATTTCCTCAAGTGTTTTGACTCTCTAATGAGGTAACACCGCACAAAGGTCTCAACATGGAAGCCTGGTATTGATACTTAAAATTTTCCCTCGTTTTATACTGACTTTCAGTTCCTCAAAAGGTATGATCAATTTTACCTCTTACTTCTATTTTGTACCCATCCATGGCTCCATCTTCACTGCCATTATCCCCATTCAAGTATTCATCTCCTAATCAGTCACTCCACCTATCCACAACAGACTTGTAGTCTTATAAAAATATAAATTGAAACATCAGTCTCTTGTTTCATCTGCTGTAATTTTCCCATTGTACCTCTTCCTTTTTGCTGTGACCTAAAATGCTCGCTAATAGTTGATCACTGTCTGTCTTGCCATTATTTCTTCCATGTGAAGCCTTGCATACCATGTTATGGCCACACCAGCCACTTAGCTTTTCAAACTGCTAAGCTCTTTCCAACATGCTTAGAGTGTGACTTATGTTTAGATACTTCTCTCAGGAAGAGGTAGAGTCCATGTATCATATTTTTCACTCTGGGTGGGTTGGTGACTGCTCTGAAAAACACATTAAGTGTGTATTAGTCTGCTTGGGCTGCTGTAACAAGTACCACAGACTAGACGGCTTGACAGAAAGTCATTTCCTAGTTCTGAAAGCTAGAAATAACAAAGACCAGTATGTTCTTTGGGCTGGTTCTGGGTCCTTCTCTGGCTTGTAAATAGCTATCTTCTTGTGTCTTCACATGTTTGTTCTTTGGCCTATGCTCTATTTTCCTCTTTATAAAGACACCAGTCATATTAGATTGGATCTCTCTTAAATGATTTCCTTTTACCTCAATTATCTCTTCAAAATCCTTTTTTCAAACAGCCATACTTTGAAGCACCCAAGGCTAAGATTTCCGCATATAAATTTGGGGGGCATAATTCTCCCCATAATGCTTTTGAAGCCAGGTTGTAAAGAGATAGGCACTGTCTGTTGTCCACTCTTTCAGTCCTGAGATGCTTATAAGCTCCCTTGAGGTACTGCATTACCAAAACTCCAAAAACATTGGAGAGGCCACAGGTGCAGCATTGAATTGTTAATTCCTGGTTCCTTGTTATTTTTAAGTGATCTTTCTTTTGTGACGGCTAGCTGCAGTCCTACCTTCAAGGTCTCAAAGTCTATCTTCAGTTTCTTTCAAGCAGTTTTGCCAGTTTTCAACGGAGTTTTTAATTTCCTGGATATCTCTTTGAATCTATTTTTCATGCATTGTAGTTCTTTCCTATATTGTTCATTCAAGGTTTCAACCATTTTCCTATGTTCTTCTTTTTTATCTATGTCTTTATATATATATATATATATATATATATATATATATATATATATACTCAGCACTTCTTTCTTTATGTTTGTCATTTGTTCTTTTACCTGAGATAATATTGTGATCTGATTACTTTTACAGCCTCATGAAGTTTCTCTACTTCAGTTGCTATCCTTTCTGAATTTCAGATGTGCAATTTGTGATTAGATTTCTGTGTCTAGACTTGTTCTGTGTTGGCTGGACGTCTGAGACTGTCTTCTACTCCTTTGTCTTGACATTTTCCTGGGTTCCTCTAGAAGAGCCAGTCGTGGTGTCCCTGGTGCTTCCCATGTGGCTGCCCGTTCATAGTGTAGAAGAATGGGTCGGGCACCTGAGTTTGTCCTAACTCAGTCCCAAATGCAGCTACACTGAGACTCCCCCAATGGCAGCAGGAGCTTGGCTTCCTGGTTGTCACAGCTGGTTTTGACTATAGGTCCCAGATGGTGGCTGCAGGGCTTGTGGGAGTGTCTATGTTCAGTTTCTTCTTCTGATCTTTACAGTTCTGGAATGACATCTACATTGCATCTCAGAGATATGCTGGGTATGGAGCCAATCTTGGCCTCTGGATGTGGGGGCTGGGACTGGTCTTCTGTTGGTGAGATTCTCAATAGTCCAACTACTCCCTCTCCACTGCTGCTTCAGATGCTTCCATTTAACTGGACTTGCTGGTTTCTTTGCCCTCCAGACGTGTGTGTCTGTGCACCAGGCTCTTTTCCTGGGTCTTGGATTTCCTGTCGATCTATACTCTTCCAGCTGGCCTGCCCACAGGGACGCAGTGGAGGAGGTCTGGAACACGAACTCACTGTCGTCCAGCTGGCCCACCCTCTGGGATGTAACGAAGGAGCACAGAGCATGGGCTCACTGTCGTGCAGCTGGGCTGCCCTCCAGCATGTGATGAAGGGGCATGGAGCATGGACTCATTTGTAAGTCAGAAACTTACTGTAGTAGAGGAATTTGCATGTACACATCAGGAAAAGAAAACACTTAGGGGAAGAAAATCTGAATAATATTTGTAAATACTAAAAGTGTCAAAGAGAAGAAGGATGAAGGTGAAACAGAACATCTTCATTTTCATATGTAGAGACTGTCCAGTGCAGTAGAAAGAAAGCAGATTTTGGATCAGGATTTGGGATCTTAGTCTGGTTTTACTGCATTCTAAAATTTCATCTGTAAACTGACAACAATATGTAGCTCATAGGGCTATTCTGGTAATTAAATAAAATAATGAAAAAACCCTTAATTGACATAATGTATGACACCTGCAGACTCATCCTCAAATTTTTAATTTTACTCGGGAAAATATACTTTTACCCCCCCATTATGTAAAGAAATCTTTATATAGCCCTTAGAGATATATACCTATTACATCAGTTCATAAGGATGAAAGACTTTGAAGAAAAAAAAACATTGTGGTTTTTCAAAAAGTTTTCATGGCACTGATAAATGGGTCTTTTGTCCAATATAGATTTTCTTGATCACTTCAGTGCTCATTATAGAAGTACCTCTGTTTCATTCTCTTTTACAGTTTTGTTCCTGCACCAAAGGAAATCGAAGCACTCGAGTTCAATGCAACGCGCTGTAACTCTGATCTCACTACACTGAAACAAAGAGTCAGAATCAAGGGTACTGTCTGCAGTTGCTCCCCTCACTCTGTCCAGTGTGTGCTGTTATCGCTGAGGCCACGTTTGCTGTTTGCTGCAGCATCAAAGGGTGCAAGATCCAATCAACTGGGAATTTTGTTTCTCACCTGGTTCTTTGCAAATGGACAGACCTATAACACCACTCTCAGAGACCTGGTCACACAGACTCAAGAGACATGACAACAGAAATCAGTGGACTCTGAAAGATATATTAGCTTCAATCATTCATGCACTCAGAGGAATCAGGGTCTGTTTTTTTAAGAGAAAACTTCTCAAAACAAGGAGCTCAATTCTTTAATGGATGTAGAATAATGAGTAAGTTTGCATGTTATTTTTTTCCATAGGTGTTTTTTTTTTTTGCCTAAAGAACAGAAACTACAAAGCAAAGCATCAATAATTAAAATAACCTCTATGACCACCACCACATTAACAATGATAATGTTCTTATATTCAGCATGGAGGTAATCATCAACTTTAACATGAGATTCGGTATGAGGAGGCACTGGAAAGAGAAAGGGGGCCACAGGGCTAGTGTAAATCAAATTTCTAGACACATATTAGTAACAACACTATACAATGCCAAAATTAGCCACACACACAATCACCACGAAAAGAAAAGAGAAGAAGAATTACTGTCTGGGATGATCAGGAAAGGCTTCACGTGGAATCAGGAATGAATATAGTAAGGAACTACTTTCAGAAATAGAGTATGAAATGAACTAAGGTATGGAGGGCACGGAAAATGAAAAATGATATGGCCGAGGGAAGAAATGGCAAGTAGTCCCATGTTGTTGCCCTACAGGATCCTCGTAGTGGAATCACAGGAGATTAAGCCCGAGGGTCATGGTGGGAAATTACAGAGGGACTTGGGTGCCTGGTCGAGGAGGTATAACTTTACAGCAGAGATGTAAAAGTCAGTCGGAAGCTATTAGCTGCTAAGTAGGCAAAAGTACAAAAGTGTGCTGTAAGATTAACACAGAGGTGGTGAAGGTGCTTCAGGTACATTTTTGGAATAAGGAAAGATCTCTATGTAGCTATAAAGAAACAAAAGATAATCATAAGCAAACAAGAAAAAGTGGCATTATACAGAAATGATTAGAATGAGAAAAGGAAAAAAAAGCAGAGAACATATAGGAAACAAGTGAGCACCTGCAGATATTTAGATATACAGACTTCTGATTTGTTTCTGGAATAGCTATGTTAATTTTTTCCTATCTCACTTCTTTATAATGACTCTAACGCAATGGCACACATTTGCTTTGCACAATAGCATTCTGTATCCCCACAAAAGAAACATGCAGACCGGCTCATTTTGGCATCAAATTTAGGCTGAGGTCTCCACATGAGGTGCCTGAGATTTCTGAGGACTGTCATCTGGAGATCATTATGCAGTAGAAAATGGTTAGTCTAAGTGTAGTCTTGAGTTTAATTAAGGAAAAGAAAGTCCTAGAACTTTATAAGTCATTAAAATAACCTATCTTTTAAAAAAGCAAGTATTATTTTTCAACTCTTGGGCTAGAGTGGTCTTGAAATGGTCCTTCCTTTTGTAGTTTTATTTCTTAATTGATATATCACATGGGTGTACAACTGTTCGTGAACTTTGCTTGTTTACTTGCACACCTGTTTAGATTAACAAAATGTGATGAGGGGTTCTAGTTATCCTGAAATGAATCAGCTAATTAAATAAATTTTATTCTGTATGTTGCTTAGAACAATTAAGTCACTAAGGCAATCACATCAGAATAAATCAACCATATTGTTACATAATTCTTTTAATAAACAGAGTTATAAATATATGAAGGGAATTTTGAGGATACCATATGCTACAGAGCAGGGAACCTAATTTATTTCATTGATTTGGAGAGACAAACTCAGCCATGTGTAATAACTTTTATCTTCCAAAATTTTAATTCTTGTTTCATAATAAGTTTTAAAGTCTCTTGCTTGCTTTATAGATCACAGTCAAAATTAGTTTCAATAGAGCTTGAGAGAGAGAGATAGTCTGGTTTTCCAATCTGAAAGAGCGTGCACAAAGCCATGCTGTAAACCCTGCTGCAGCAATACTTAATCCCTTTATATTTTGAAAAGTCAACATAAATAAGAGAGATATGAGTGGCAGTGGGGTGGTAAAAGGAACCTTGGAATAGATCCTGAAAGAGGAAAATTATGTTGGAGTAATACCTTCTTGGCAAATAACAGGTGCTATGTCAATTCCTAATGAAAATGATTTAAAGTAGAACAGAAATTTCTCTCAAGGGATCTGAGAAAGCAAGTAAAACCACCTCTGACCGACAACTTGGTCTATTTCTACACGAATATTGTTGACTTTTCAGCTTTTTTGTAGAAAGGATGAGTGAAGCTCGCAGGGAGAATTAGTCCAAAGTAAAATGATGTTCAGAAGCAGTTACTTCCAGTAAAGGCAGTGCTGGCAGAGCTGTGAACTTCACAGGCCCAAGCGACAGAGGGCATGTGTAGCCTCACATACACTCAGTCACTCAGCCCCTCAGCCCCTCAGTCAGGGACGTGGTAGAGAAAGGTTGGGTCAAAGTCCTGGAGAGCTACTTCAACTCACTTTCTCTATGAAGTGATTTTAGAGAATCCTGAAAAGCAACAAACAGAAATGCACTCTCTACTTTCATTCCTCTTGTATTGCTCAACAAGGAAATTCTAAAGTTGTTTGATCCAACGATCTCAGTGATTTCAAGAAAAGATCAAAAGAATATGAGCTGATTCCTTAATTGCATATGACAACCTCTTGTCATTTAATTTTAGTGCCACTAATAAGTCCTAAATCAAAATAACGTAAGAATGAATATTTAATGCAGTTACGTAAAAAGTCCCAGACTAAAAGCAAAAAAAGTAGCAAAAACTGGCATAAAAGCAAGACACTGAGAGGGTTATGTACTTTTTCTGTTGGTCACATGTAAGTGTATCCTGGATCACTGCTAGAAAGAACTGGGGTATCACCTACATTTTCTCCAGTTTCCTTCCTGCTCTAACATAATCAGATGCAGAATAGACAGAATTAGTGAAAGATCCACACTGCATTTAGTTTTGGCCTTAATGAGATTTTACTACGGCAAAATATACTCTTGCTAATTAAAGGTTATGCCTTCTACAAAATTCGCATACTGCTGTCTTGGTTAGTGGGCTTGCAAAGTCAATTTCATGCTATCATTAGCCGTGACTTTGGCCAACTGTCAGCACTCCAAATGAAAGCACAAAATTTGGTTCAAGTTGAAAAAGATCCATCACTAACACGTTAATCACAGGAATAATGAGTCTTGGGTTTAGAATTCAGATTGTTTTATTGATCCCACAAAGCTCCAGATCTGGGTATCTGATAGCCTCGCAGATGTGACATATCTGAGCTAACAGTTGACAATCTTCAAGGCATTTTGCTGAAGCCCCAAGGAGGTATAGATTTTTACTGAAAACTACATGAATTGGGATACTGAAGGGCTATATTATTTACTTTCTCATCATAGGACAAATGTCTGACATTTTAGCCAGGCAATTTATAGAAGAAGAGTTTGGTTTGGGCTCAGTTTTGGTGGGTTGAGTACATGGTTGGCTGGTTCCAAGGCAGAAATGCTGTGGTGAAAGAGCATAGCAGAAAAAAGCTGTTCACATCATGGCAGCCAGGAAACAGCGTGACTCGAAGAGCTAGAGATGGGAACACTCTTTCAAGTCATACCTGTAGTGACCTGGCCCCTTCTGACATAAGACTTTTGGAGGATATTTTAGATCTTAACCATAATTTTCCATCTCTGGTCACTAAAAGCTTCATGTCTAACTCATTACACAAAATGCATTTGGTCAACTACTAAGAATTTCCAAAGTCAGTTGGGCATGGTGGTACATACCTGTAATCCCAGCACTCGGAGGTTGAAGCATGAAAATAGCATGACTTCAAGGCAAACCTGGACTACATGATAAGACTCTGCCTCAAAAAATAAATTCTAAAGTCTTAACAGTTCCAGCAATGCTGAGAAGTCCAAATCAAAAGTCTCCTTTGAGATTAAAAGCAAACTTCTAGTTATTAGGCTAAAAAAAAAAAAAGCAAACAAAAAACCAAGACCAAAGCAACAACAACAACAACAACAACAACAAAATCACCTCCAATATACAGTGGCACAGGCTAAACATTTCCAACCCAAAATTGAGGAACAGGAGAACAGAGATAAATAAGGTCAAATCAAAATGGAAATCCAGCAGGGCAAACATTAAACACCGTGGCTGCATGTCCAGCATCTGGAGTAGAACACGGTAAGATATGAGCAGCAATGGGCTTGGGCAGCTTCACCCCACGGACTTGCTGATTGAAGCTCACACAGCCTCTTTTGTGGGTTGGCTCTGCTCACTGCCTGCAGCTTTCTTCTGGAGATGATTATGTTCTGGCATTTTCAACTTCCCAGGATCTTCAGTACACCTTTGGCTTCACTCCCACAACTTCATGCATTGCCCTTTCATGACTTTCTGGCAGGAACTGTAACCCTGTCAAACATTTTTGACTGATATCTCAGGCCTCCTTCTGAAATCTAGGTGAAAGCTTCTGTGACTGCCTAACTTTTGCACTATGCATACCTGAAAAATCAGCACGCAAGTAATGCTAAATCTTGGCTGCCACTTCGAGCAGTAGCTGCTCCCTTTTGGACCATGTCTGCAGCACACTCTGAGTGTACGGATTGATCTTCTTGTTGAAATGAATCCTGTGATCCAAATCCTCAGGCAGCCCCTCTCAACCAGGATACACTGGGGCTGTCTTCTCAAAGCATCTTTCAAAAGACTTTTACCTTTACTCATTTGTACTCTTGAACCTGAGAAGATGTAGTCTGGTTAATTCCTGAGGCACTTTGGAGTCTTATCTTTCCTACTGTTCTAATGCAAAGTAACTGGCTTCTTTTAAGGTGAATCTTCTTAAGCTACCATCCTCTGCATGGCCTCAACTTTTCAGGCACTTCCTTTCTACTGAAACTGCTGACTTTTACACATATGTTTTTGCTCCTGATTCTTACTACAGACTTGGCTAGAAGCAGCCAGTAGTACCCATATTATAGACTGAACACTGGGTTGTTTTGAAATTTCCTTCATCATATTAACTAGTATGCAGCCTTTAATCTCAGTGTTCTGAAAAATGTATACAAATTTTATGCTAGAGAACAAAGCACAGGGACTCTAGTCCAACTGCCAATGGAGAATTTGTTCCCAAATGAAACCGCTTGAGCCTGGCCTTTACTGTCCACATTCATATCAATCTGGTCTTCTGAGCTCTGATGAGTACCTTCCATTAAGTAATGCTCACAACACTGTAGGGCTTCTCTAGCCTGTACCCTCAAATTTTTCCAAATACCTTCTCCAAACCAGTTCCAAAGACTTCTGATATACATGGTCAGGTATATTCTTAGCAATGATCTCCCTTTTGCTACCAATTTCCTATACTAGCTACTTTCTGTCACTGGGACAAAGAAAAATAGCTGACAATTACAAATTAATGGAGATTTATTTGTCTGTTTAAGTAGAGTCAGCACACGGTCTACTGGCTTCAAGGCAGAAATGGAACAGTCAAAGGGCATGTCAAAAGGAATGCTGTTCACTCAGCATGGACAGGAAAGAGTGAGGGGAGGAACAGCGTATGAGAATATACCCTTTCCAAGTGTTTCCCTCAATGATTAACTCCTGGCTAGGTTCCACTTCCAAATATGAAACTTCTGGGGACATCTGAGATCTAAGCTATAATAAGAATGTTTGGACTAAGTGAAGACCTCTTAACAGAGCATAATGAAAAGAAAGAACATATGCTTCTGAATACTGAAAAGATGGATATCAGTCTTATGGGGATATACTCAGAACATATTTCTATCAGGAATTTTCTCACTAATAATTCTGCTGAACATTAGTTTAAAATATCCTGGTATGATGTAGAAACAGATAAAATTAAAGTTTTCTTTCCAGACACAATGAGTGTAGAATGACAAAAGCACTTCCTTGAATATGAATATTACAAAAGCATAAGATATCAGATGGACACATGGATGAGCAATGTAAGTGTCCTTAACTGAAGCTACATTCATTCCTCACAAGCAGGCATTTGCTTCTGTTGTTGGGTCTTTGCTGAGTCATGTATTTTTGATGAATACAAGTAAAAATGTAGGTTTCTATAAAACAGTCAATTTTAAAACTGGCTCATATTTGACAAGGTTAACAAAGTGTTTTTGAAGCCTCGGGTTCAATAGTATGCAGGTATCCTAGAGACTTACCTTGAGAAATTACAATTCAGACATGGCAGGGATTAAAATGACAAAAATTAATTGATCTCAGAAATGGCAATGACAAACATCAAGAATACCTATATTGTGCATTTTCATTTCTATATCTATGTGTGTTCATAATTTCCTGTAATAATTTCTTGTATGTAGGAATATTACATCTGATAAATATTTGTAACTCACATTTTAGAAAATGACTAAAAGAAACCAGAAATTTACTCCCAGAGAGTTAGGACAGTGTCTAAGTTTTTCTGAATAGTTGTGACAAAGGTAGTTGATTAAATATGATTGCATACTGCAAGGAGACGTTAGGTATCTCCCTGAAATCACATCATCTGGGTAGCCAACAAAGACTGCCTTGGAGACAGGTGCATCAACCTGTGGGTGGGTAAACATAATGTGGCATAGCCATACAATGAAATGCCATGTAATTATAAAAAGGAAGGAAGTTGTAACAATGTGGATGAATCTTGACAATATAATGCTATGCGAAAGAAACAAGTTAGTAACAACCATGTCCTGTACGGCTCAATCATAGGGAGATCAATAGCAAAGTAACTTAAAAGCTCCTTAGGGGCGGAGAGAGTGTGAAGAGGAGATGGAGAGTGATTGCTCAATGAGCAGGAAATTTCTTTTCATGGTGATGAAAAATTTGAAAATTAGGTAGTAGTCATGGCTGCACAACTCTCTGAATATACCAAGATTCACAGAATTATACACTTCAAGAGAGCAAACTTATGGTCTGTGAATTATATCTCAATGAGTTGTTATAAAAACGACTGAAACTACTGTTTTAATTTTTTACCATATCTTTAAATGTCCTCTCTTTATGAAGATTAGTAGAAGAGTGACTTGACCAAAATTAAAGTAAGTTTTTGGTGAATGTAATAATATGAATTTGTGTTGATTACAATGAACCTTTCTTTTTTTAAGAATTTTGTCTCCATACATAAAATCAATGACAAGACTTCTCCTTTACATCACACAGATAAAGAGTCTGGGAACTGACGACTGACTTCATAGTAGATCTCTTTTCTGTCAAAAGAAATAAATATGAAACAAAGGACCGACGAAAGGCCTTCTCAGAGGGAAGGAAGGAGATACAGCGAGTTTATTATCTTTGGTATTGGTTCTACTGTTTTACATTATTCCTTAGAGGCTTGTATATCTAACTGGCTGTTCCACAAGTCCCAAAGCCAAGTTTTAGACTAAGCTTGTCTCTGATTATCTCAGTATCTTAGTACAGGTTAGGTGTCCATCAGTTCTAGCCTCACTGCATTTGCTGTGCCTTAGGTCTCTTTCTTTCCTGTGCTCATCTGCCTCTTCTTGAGCCTCTCTTGCTCCACAGACATGCTTGAACATGCTTCCTCATCTCTTGTTCCTGAGCTCTGGACTTGAAGATCTAGTTTCCTGGGAGATTTTTTTCTCTTCTTGGCTGTAGTCCTGTAGTGTGAAGACCATTTTTTCCCTGGTGCTGGGTAGGTATCTAACTGTAGACCTCTACTTCCAGAGCATGCTTCCCATATTCACGCCCACATGCTATGAACAATGAGACGGTCCTATGGTCTTGGGGAGTTCGGGACTCTCAGATATGCAGCCTTGAAGGTGCATGTGCAGAAATATGAGCCCTGATTTCAGTTCTCCTAGCATAGTTGGCAAAGCTAAGGAAACAACTGCAGCTGTTGCAATGAAGAAAGTGCCAGCCCAATTCTCACTACCTCTGTTCCTGCAGCACAAAGAATGACAAAGAATCATTTCAGACCCTCCTTCTTACTGTTTTGGTTTGAAGCTGTAGATAGGCATAGCAGGCAGCCAGTTAACTAGAAAAGTTGAATGAATAATGATTATAGTCTTAGGCTAGAAAGAAAAAGTAGAGTCAAGAGTCATTCATTGAAACACAGATAAGTCATAGGGTTTGCACTGTATAGTAACAAATTGCTTTGAAAAATGGTTCTACTAGCTTACACTGTCACTAGCAAAGCATAACAATGCCAACTTGGTTAATTTCTCTCCAACACATAGATGGATATGGAATAGCAACTATTATTGCGGTTAGACAGGTGTTCAATAGCCATTAAATTTTCTATTTTCATGCATGTCTGTGCATGTTTTTTGCCTTTTTGTCTTTTTGAATTGGGTCATTTGTACATTTTCTTGGATCTGAAGTCTTATACGGGAAGCTAATTGTACAATATTTTCTAGTAGAATTATAGAAATGTAAAAAGTCCATCAAAGAGAATGTATAAACTGTGTCATATTTACTATATACTACAGCAATGAATCTGGAAGATATTTGTTTCAAGAAGGAAAAGCTTTGGAAACTTAATAGATTAAACAGTTACAGATAGAGGTCCATAGAATGATTTGATTTACATAAATTTAAATACTACATTAAATTCTCCTAAATATTATAGTAATTTCATTTCATATGTATTAAATATGTAACATGCCAGACACATAGTCTACAATTTAAAGACAGCTACTACTTTGGGGGTGGGAAAAAAGGAATTAAATTATGGTGGGAGAAGGAGAGAAAAGAGCATGAAAGTGATTTAACTATGCTTTATTTGTTAAATTTGGTATAATACACACAAAATGATTAAAGGTGTAACTCTACTTGGTGATACACAAGCTTTACACTGCAATGGGATAGCATGGCTAACTGGTCTACCACGAGACTGTCAAGAATTATGATCCACAGATTCAAAAACTCTGGGGTAGTTCGTGTTCATAGTCACAGGGAAAGAAGGCAAAAAAGGTAGTAGTACATATGTGAGTTCTTCCTTCTTGTGTAGTTCTCTAAATGGAGTAGTTGCTACACTGAGCTCACGCTAGGACTGTGTGGGAGAAATACAACATAATCAGCCAGCCATGAGCACCAAATTCTCCTTTTCCATTAATTAATGACAGATGCCCTTGGGGACCTACATAGCTCACTGCGTGGCCTGCATCAGTCCTGACATTTGTCTGTGCTTTTTTTCCCCTGGGACCTCAAGAAATGGCAAACTAATAGGCAAAAGAACACTTTGTGTACTGGCTATTCAGTCTGCCTGCAGGGAACTAGACACAAGTTTAGCACTTGAGAACCTCCATGGTAAGAAATTGGCCCAGATTTTCCAGGCTCCCTCAATGCTCCTGGCTCCAGACATACAGAGAACTAAAAGTGACTTTTAACTGATTTAAGGTGGCAGCTATTTGGGCAAATAAAAGCTTCAGTGGCCAAGTTCTACACAGCATACTCAGCTGCTCATTCAACCGAGAGAGAATATTGTGAATTCTCAGGAAGCTAATACTCCCTGCAAAACAATGTTGAATTGAACTTATGTAAAAGTGTAATACTTCTCTAACATGTGTGAAGGTGTAATACTTCTCTGTGTTGCTCATAGCCTTCTTACCTCTGGCCTTTCTTGCTTAAAGCCTCATATTACCATTAACTTCACTGCAACAATTTCACATGAGAACTCTAAGTTTACAGTTGTGTTAACCCCAGAAGACGGCAGGGCCACCATGTACATTCTTTTAATTTTCCTACAAGTAGAATCTCTAAAAATAAATGTGTTATTGAGTAAGAGACAGCAAAATAAACAAGTGACTTGTGATAAACTTAATTATAATGTTGACTGGCTGGCATTTGCTCTTGGATCAGTAAAGCACATGCTGGGGTGTGTCCGTGTGGGTCAAGTGTATAACTTTGGGAAATATATCTGGTCCCTGGGCCCTTACTCTTGGTACTGTTCATTTCCCTTGCTTTGCTTCTGGGACACCAAGAAGTCAGTGGGATTCCTCTGGTAAACGCTCCTGCCATATTCTTCCTACTTATAGCCTGCAGATCATGGACTGAATCCTTTGAAACCATGAGCCAAATAAACTTCTCCTTTAGATTTTTGGGTGTCAGGTATCTGGTCTCAGCAATAGGAAAATTAACCAATACACAAGTGTATGATAATAGTGTGTCTGGCCTCAATCTGGTAATTGGGTGTCCCTTTCTTCTAAACTGTAAAATAAATATAAAAATACCAATCTAAATCCAAGCTTTATAAGTATATTGTAGTGCTCTCTCAAGTATGGTTAAATAGTCCACTCTTAAGATGATCTGAGCTTCCTTGTATTGGTGGACATTTAGGTTGCTCCTAATTACCTGCTATCACAAACAGTGCAAAGAGGAATATTCCTGCACAATATCATATACACTCAAGGTTGAAAAAGTTAGACAACTCAGATCCTATGATGCCTAGAGAAGATCTGGCAGGAAGAGAAAACTAAAGCCCGTATCATGAAACTCACAGGATAATCAAGTACCCCTAGGCTAGTTGAGGAGGAGCTGCACTCAGTAACATACCCTAGTTCTGGAACTGAGCCTTAGCACCAACGGCATAGAGTACTGTGAGGACTACTGAAGGTCCATGTGGACTCTGAATATAACCCCACAGGCTTCTGAGGGCTACACAAAGCACCAGTGGCCCTAATGTTGACCTATCCCCTCCAACAGTGGCATCATGACATTAATGGATTCTCTCTGAAACACAGCACCACTGTGACACTGGAGGCTTGCTATTTCCTGGCTGTGTCTAGGAAGAGAAAGTATTAGAATAATGTATTAGTTAGTTTTTCTGATACTAGACACAATACCTAACACTGAAACTTTACTTAACCTCTCTGGCTTGTTTCCTAATCTATAGTGCAGGAATAAAATGGGTCATGACTATCTGATAGT
The DNA here is from genome assembly GCA_004027295.1 of Dolichotis patagonum. Lineage (NCBI taxonomy): Eukaryota > Metazoa > Chordata > Mammalia > Rodentia > Caviidae > Dolichotis > Dolichotis patagonum. The sequence goes on along the minus strand of PVJX010029795.1, from coordinate 7,506 downwards.
TAAGACTGACTGTGTAGACTGGACTGGATTGGATTGGAAGCCTCGCAGAGGACTGACGGAACATTTCTGGCATGTCTGTGTGGTCGTGGAAGCATGATCCTGAGTCCTGTATCTGGTCCCTTACTCTTTCCTCTCTGGCACTGCTCTCCTGCTCCGGTTCCCAGCTGCTGTGAATGAGCGGCTTCGCTTTGCACACTCTTTCTGCCATGGTGTTTCTACCTTGGAGCCAGGTGATCATGGACTGAATCTCTTTGAAACATAAGCCAAATTAAACTTCTTCTCCTTTTAAGTGATGGATGTTAGGTATTGTGTCTAGTATCAGAAAAACTAATACATTATCCCAGAGAACTGTAGGAGGGACTCCTGCAAAGCTTTTAGCCCATTTTGAGAGTGAGAGCTCATTAAAGTGAACTTGGTATCATCATGTATGTCCCTACAGGTCAGCACTGTAATGAGGCGTCCTGGTGACCAATGAGGTCACTTTCTGGGCTGACTCCTCATCCTGATTCAATCTTTGAACAGAATGACAGTAAAAATAACAAAAAGATGTGGAATAATATGGTGCCAACTGGACAGATTTATTGCTGAAATGGATAAAAATAGGCTAGAAATAAAATATCCTTGAGTCTGAGATTTATACACACACACAGAGAAGGGGGGGAGAGAGAAAGAGAGAGAGAGAAAGATTAAAAAGCTATGGAAAATGAATTCATTATTATTAGAAGAAACTGCCATATTAAATAACAGAAATATGAACTTCTGCTTATTGATTATTGTATTAACTTTTACAAATTAAAGATGGCATGTTACTGCAAACCCAACAGTAACAGGAACTAATACACAAACCAAAGCAACGGAAGCACTTAGAGTAGAACTGGTATTTTTTTGTTTCATGAACTGAAAATCATGTGTTGTGGTCCACATGCTTAAAAACTATTTGGTCCTTTTATAATAAAAAATAATTTAGAAAAAGTGAGTTTGTGCTTCTGCTTCCTTCCTCCTTCTCTTACCAAAAGGCTGTGATTTTTTTTATGATTTGCTTCATAAACTGTTAGGTTTGATAGTTAAATTATTAATGATAATATCTCATGTATTCCCTTATATTTCTCAAACTACTTTGATAAGCTTTATCTTATATTAAATATATTTTTAAATTTTCCAACAATGGATCTGGAACATTCAGAAAGTAAATGTTCTGAGAGTAAATTCCTTCTTTATTAAAAAAAGAAAAGAAAATTCAATGGAAGCTCAGGAATTAGTGGTTTATCTTTCATTTGCCTCTTCAATCCAAATAAAATTTAATTTAAAAATGAAAGGGCAGGGCTGGGGATTTAGCTCAGCGGCATAAGCATCTGCCTCGCAAGCACGCGGCCCTGAGTTTGATCCCAGGTACCGATAAAAAATTTTTTTAAAAAAAGGAAAGGGAAGGGCTGAAGATACAGCTCAGTGACAAAGCATCTGCCTTACAGTACCACAAAAGACCAAAGGAAAAAATACAAAAAAAAAAAAAAAATATTCAAGGTTTTGAGGATAATGTCTTAAACTACAAGAAAAAAAACGAATGGTAATTTTAAATTACAAACAGTCAAGAGCATAATTTAGAGTGTCAGAATAAAAAAATAAATTTCACTGACTTCAGACATTTCTTTTATGGAAACACCAGTCTAAATTTTGTTTCTCATGAGAGACAAATTTAAATGAGCAAACTTTCTTCTACAGACTTAAGACTGATGCAAGCATTTCCTGGTTTCTAAATCAAACCACCAACAGGGAGCGTGCTGCTTATATAAAGGGCTTGTTTCGATTTTCATTTCACAGAGTGTTTAGAAGTCAAGTTGAAGCTGAAACGACCATAGGTGTTCATTACCCCTGGGCCTCAGCAAAGACCAGAATAGCATTTCCCTGATTAGAGAGTGTTTCCGTTTATAAACGTTTTTCTTTCTCTGTCCAAAACAGAATATATGCAAGTGATGTGTTGACAATGATAAGCAGGGTCAATTAAAGCTTCTACACAATAAAGATAATAATCCAATCTTCTGTTGCCACCAAAATGCAGGTTTTCTTATGTTATTATTCTCCATGGGGAAGACTGAGTGCTTTTTGTTAAGTCTACTGACTACTATGTTAAAAAAGGAAGCACTTTGTGAATGTGAAAGTAGTATTTTGCTTTTAATTCCCATAAAGTTAAAAACATAACTTGAAATATATAAAAATAATTTTAATTCAAAACTTGAATATACTTAAATATACCATATAGTGTAAGCAAATGAAAAACTAATTCATAACTTGGTGATATTAAAAGAAAGAAAACCTCTGAATAAGAAAAAAAAATTGTATCTAACCAAACTGTAGATTTAAAAAACAAACTTCACAATCTATCCCAGCAAGTGGAGCTATAAATATTTGTGCTATTAAAGTGAAGTCGCATTCCTTTTTTTTTTACGGGGGCGGAGGGGAGACAGGGTCTCAGTGTGTAGTTCAGGCTGGCCCTGAACTCCTTAGATAGCCCAGGCTGTGCTCAAACTTGCGGCGATCATTCTGCCTCAGCCTTCTGAGAGTTGAGATTATAGGCCTGTGCCACCACACCCAGCAAATTTCATTCTTTTGTTCATTCATTCACCTAGCTATTCAGCAGATATTTACTGAGAGATGATACAGACCAGGATCCACCCGCTATGAAAGACACAAAAGAGAATAAAACACAGAGCTGACTTACGAAGGCCTTACAGACAAGGGAATGATGACACACGTATTGGCCAAAAATGTAAGTTCAAAAATTAAAAAGAAAAAGGTAGATTGATGAACAGCACCAGCAACCTCAAGGCAAGAACATAAAAGATGTGTAGCGTAGTTGAGAAGATACAGGAGGCCTTCAGTGCAAATATAATAGTGAATTATAATAGTGCTCAATTCTTGTGCCACACACTACTTTGTGGCCTCTCACACAATATAGCTAAAGGAGTCAAATGATACTAAGTTTTACTGAAAATATTTTATATTCAAGCAAATACACCTCCCTGAATACAATAAAAATAATTGGAAAGAAAACACATTTGCAGGTTCTTTAGAAAACATACAGGAGAAGAGCATAACCGAGGGTTATTGATTGTACTAAGTTAAATCAACAGTTTATTCCATTAAATATTTCCTAAGAAATGTTTGTTACTTTAAAAAGTCTAGAATAAACTCCCACAGGAGAGAGTAGGCTTAGCAATTAGAAACATCAGAAGTTTGGAAATATATTTGGTGAATAGTGTACGACATAATCGTACAGTAATAATGAAGTTTTCCAGGGCTAGTACTTAAACAAATCTGTGTTCTTAGGTTTTTTGCTAGGTAAAGCAGACGACTTCCTTACACACTTCTTTTCGCTAGCATCAAACATCAAACATCACCACTAGTCATTCAGATTAATTTCCTCTTTCCAATCCTTTACTGCAGAGGCAGTGTAACATACATTTGATTCTTTTAACCATGGTAGCACCTTTAATTAATTAATTTAGGTTGCTCTAATACTGTATTTCAGTATGATTCCTAGTTTGGAAATTTTTAGTTTTTAATAAACAGCAAGCTTGTTTTTCAACCCAAAAATGTTTTTCCTGGAAGTAAGCCTATTCTTACTATTCTTTTTCATTTTATGGAAAATATAGTGTGAGAAAATGTAGTCTTATTTACACTCAGGGATACCGTCTCCTATTTCAGTAAGCCTCTCTGAAAAGCTGCGGTCTAATAATTCTGTTGTCATCAGGGGAGGTAAAAAGGCTCCTTGTTAAACCAGATAATGTTAAATGGTGTAATATCAAGATTAGATTACACCATTACCTTAGTATCCTCCCTTTAAAATTTATACCTTTATTATTTTAACATTGCTATTATTCAATCTACTAACTAAAAATAAGAAATGAGTGAACATCATTCATTTTCTGTTGCCACCCTCGGGGACATCTGCTTTAGATATTCCTGTCAGGCTTCTTCCTTTTGCTCTGGGCTCAATTCAAGTATCATGTCACAAAAGACTTTTATTACCACTTCTTCAAAACCATGCCTCCCCATGACTGTTCACTCCCACCTCAGCCTCTTTCTCATTATCCTGGGTACTTTTCCTAACCCTCATCCTTTATCATCTGGAGTCTCTGATGATGTGCTTACTTCTTATTTCCTGTCTCTCCACTATAATATATGCTCATGAAAGCAGGTATCCACTTGTCAAATAAACTAGGATACTGGAGAGATAAGAAAGTATTTGGAAGACATATTCATGCAAGAAATCAATGAGCAGTACTGATCACACATTAGAGAATATGCCATGCTCTCTGTTAGACAACTCCCGACAGAAACTCAGAAGAACAAGGTGAATTTAAAGGAAAGAATTTCAGGAATAAGTTATCTATATACTTCTCTTATTTGTGTAGCATATTGTCAAAGTGGATTAAAAATTGGAAGAAGTGTGCTACAACATACATGGACAGAATATTACTCAAATAACTGTGCATTGAGTTGTCTTTATTATAGTTTTAATCTGTTAATCAGCTGTTAAGTGGACCAACTGTATAAATTCTATTCTCATACTGGCTGTGAAATTTCTGTAAGCAATTATTTTTACCTCCTTTTTAAAAAATTTTGAAATGAAAAAAGAATAAAAATGATACAGAATTTCAAAACAAAATAATAGGAGGTTAACAATGGTTAGTATTTCGTGCACTGTTATCTTCAAAGTAGTTGCTCAAATTACAAGATATAGGAGTGAAAAAATGATCAAACAATGAAAGCACAAACTGATCTTTTTGATGAGCTAGCAGAGATTAGTAGTTAATTATCTATCTTGCATATAGTATTTTTCCTTCTTTTTTTCCTCCTTTTCCCCATCCCAGCTGTTGTTTCCTTTTGATCAGTTACTTCCCTTTCATTTTAAGAATATTTACCGTATATTTTGGATCTTATTTGTAATGTATTTTTATTCATCCAAATTAATACAATTTGGACCAAGAGAATGTTTTCTCTGAGAAGTTAGTATATTTTTTCAAGAGAAATATGAATTTAACCACATTCTTGTATTTTTTGGCCAAAAGATCAAACAGTGACAACTTTCATGATAAATTATGGCAATTATATTAAATTTCTTGGTTCAGGTATTTGTTTATCCCCTCATAATTCTGTTTCAATTTTTTAAGAATTAATGTTACTGTATTTTTCTTGCCACGGCATCTTCAATTCTTTTTGGGAAGGTTGTAAGGAGCACTAAATTTACACTGCAATCCTCAGTCCTCAATTTAACATTTGATGCTAAATACTTAACACTAAATGGACCATCATTGAGGCTGAGGAGAGACAACTCAAGGAATATTTGAGATACCTATGTTACTTTGAGCTTGTTCTCAACGACACATAACACAATGAAGAAGAGGCCCATATGGATAAAAAATAAAATCTGATACAACAACAAAGAATGATTTAATTCTAACCAACAACATGATATTTAGGATGTACCATATCTACGAATATGATGAGAAAATGTAAAGAGAAGAATCTCACATATGATTTCTGTTTCATTCAAATCTCATTTACTAGAGAGAAGATTATGACAAATGCCCCCAATTTCCCTTGGCTTTAGTCTCCTTCTCTACTGAGAATAAACACTGTCCCTGTAAGGGCCTGGTGGTGCCTGGATAAGATAAAAGCAGGGAAATAAATCTTTTTCCAAGGAGAAAGGGATGGAGAGTTGGAGAGAGGGAGTAGGGAAGGGAGAGGAGGGGATACATAAAGAATTAATATGTGTTATACACATGTATCAACTCCCCATGAGGAATGTAAACATTATGTTATGTAAACATGGACAAAAAACCCAAAACAAGTAATAAAGTTCCTGCCTTCAAACATTTTTAAAATAAACTTCTAAATTTAGAGTGGTTGTATATTTATAGGAAATAGTAATAAAGATAGCACAGAGTTCTCAAATATGCCTTGTCCAATTCCTGCTACTGCTAGCATCTTACATCACAATAGTATATTTGTTTTCATTAGTAAAACAGTATCAGTACCTTATCACTAACTAAAGCCTGAACTTTTCAGATATCCTCATTTTTTTCCTAATGTCTTTTTTCTGGTCTGGGACGCCATCCTGAATGCGTATCAGGTGCAGTGGCTCTGAAGGCTCCTCTGGCTGTGGTTTCTCAGACTTCCTTTGATGGTGCTGATAGTTGAAGAAATACAGGTCTCATACATGGCAACATGTCCTTTACATGACACTTGCCTGATATTTTTCTCATAATTAGACTGAGGTTACACGTTTGGAAGAGAAACACTACAGAGATAGTGTGCTATTTAAACCCACTGTATCAAGAATGCAAGCTAAACACACCTGTGATCCCAGAACTGTGGGAGGCTGAGGCAGGAAGATTCCAAGTTTGAACCTAGCTTGGGCGAGTTGCTTAGTAAGACTGTATCTCAAAGAATACAAAGGGCTGGGGTGTACTTCAGTACAAAAGCCCTGAGTTCAATCCCCAGTATGATACACGCACAAATGAATTTATACCGTGAACATGGCATCCTGTTGAGCTCAACCTAGGTCTCTTGTCTAAGGTAGTATTTTAGGTTTCTCCTTGACACATTTATTTTTCCTCTTTCTGTACAGTACTCTGTGGGAGGAAGTCAGTATGTACAACTTATGTCTAAGGAGTGAAGAGTTATGCTCTTTCCGTGACAGTAAAGTATCTATATAAATCACTTGGAATGCTTCTATATGGATGATCTGCTTATTTTCCTCTATTAGTTCAGTCAGTACTTTGCACTTTGGGTTATAATGAACACTTATTATTCGCATTGTTCCAGTTTTCACCACTGGAAACTCTTTTGTTTGGCTCTGTGTCCTATAGACATCGAATGTTTGGTTTTGATGTATCCAGGGGAAGGAGCGTGTTCTGCCTTTGAGCACTTCCTTACTCTTTGGCACTACGAGATGCTTCAGGTTCATGTTCCATGTTTACTGCCCTTTTTGTAGAATGAGGCATTTCTCCAAAGATCCCTGATTGTTTATGTTGAAAACAGTATTATAAACAAAAATTTCCAGGCATGCTTGTTGCTACTGTGATGTGCTTCCTTTTGGGCCCTCTCAGCAGGAAGAGCATGAAAACAGGATATAAATATTGCATGTGTGTGTGGTGAGATGTGAATGCCCACACATCTATAAATATTTCTATGTGCAACCATCTATATGTATACTAAGCCAAACATGATTTTATACTGGTATCTTCAACTCTAATCTATTACCAAATGAATGTTTCTAGCTGTCTGTTTTTGATTATCTGTACGTTCCCATTCCAATGTGACAGTGTTCCTACTAAACACCATTTGTTTATCAGTGGCTTCCAGAATACCTATAGAATAAGAATAGTTAATTCACACAACTATCAGAAACACATTTATCAACAGAGTACAGTTCTTATGTATTTTTGCCTTAGTTTTAGAGATTCCTCTCATTTATACTATTACTCAAGTTAACAATCTATT
>PVJX010029794.1:0-22615 GCA_004027295.1 Dolichotis patagonum | reverse complement strand
ACAAACAAACAAAAAACTAAAGTAGGACCAGACTTGGTCATATGCTTTTTTAAATTTTCTTTTCATTTTTGGCCATGCGTATTTCATTATTTTTTGTTTCCTAGTGTTTTGTGCTCGCCATGACATCTGGTCAAATGTGGAACCATATAAGAGGACCACCATATGCTCATAAGAATCCTCACACAGGACATGTGGTAAGAAAACTCCAGGATTTATTCTTTTATACCAAAATTAACTTAATGGTTATTATTACTGTGTGAGACCAGTGCCAGCATATGAAGGAACTAGAAGTAGTTTTGACTTTTCAGTTTCTCTGTATTATCAAGCTTCAGGTACTGAAAGGACGATGGCGTGCTCTTAAAAGTAGAAAGTTCCTTATCCCATTTGGTGAGTCATTTTGACTAAGCTGGCTAAGAATGAAAGCCTTCAAGTAAATAGAAAAAATAGGCAAATACTTGAGCATCTAAATGTTCATAAACTCCTGGTGAGTTTTATCAATTATGTTGAGAAACAAAAGCATAGTCCCTATTTCATGGGGTCTACATTATTTTATCTTACGGTCTTGTACAAATAAATACTAGTTTTTCAAGTGTCATGTTACTGAGATTGTAAGTACAATAAAAATACAGAAATATGTTTTATAGTAATCAAATGTATTTGCTGATAAATGGCACTGACTCAAAGTATATTATAAGCTTATATGCATCAAGTGAATTAATAATTTCATAGGGTTTTAAGTAGCTCATTTTAGGGTTAGGATACCAGAAGTTAATTTATAATTAATCAACTTTTTTTCTTCCACTGCAGAATTATATCCATGGAAGCAGTCAAGCCCAGTTTGTAGCTGAAACACACATTGTTCTTCTGTTCAGTATCCTTTTTACAATAATTATTGATTGCGGCATTTTAATTTGCCTATTTTCTCACAGTGTAGTATTACAGCCTGTGGATGGAATTGTTCTCCTAATGTAGGTCATAATATCCTTCAGAAATCATATTACCCTGTCATCCATTTTAGATCAGTTAACTAGAGACCCCAAGGACAAATCTGCTGCCTGATAAAGCAGGGTTTATTGGCCTGTTGATACAAGAGAGTGTCCTTATCAGAGGAAGCCTAGGATGTCCTTTTACCAAAGAAAGGAAGAGTTTTTATAAGAATTTGATGTAAGGGTAGAGTTTAGGTAACATTTAAATGAAGCATGGTTTTGAAAAGCAGAGCAAGGGGCTGGGGTATATTTCACTAATAATGCTCTTTCCTAACATGTGTACTACCCTGAATTCTGGCCCCAGCACTGAAAAAAAAAAAAAAGATGGGGAGAGGAGAAGGCTGAGCATAAAGTGTTTAATATTAGGTCTTGAGGTTTTGAAGTAGACCCAAGGTTCTATTTCTTTGAAACCTACAAATTTAAATAAATTGGAGATTTTTATCTTCAAACTCCTTCTTTGAAATGCTACATCGTGGTTATAAATTAAGACTACTGAGACGTTATACATAATAATTACATTCATCTTGGGGAACTGGTACGTATACATATTGGCTCTTTTTGGACAGGGTCTTGCTGTGTGGTTCAGGCTGACCTTGGGCTCACTTTGTAGCCTATGCTGGTCTAGAATTTGCAGCGATCCTTTTGCCTCAGCCCCCTGCATGCTGCGATGACAGGAGTGTGCCTCTACGCCCACCTACATATTGGATCATGAGTATTTTATCTATCCTCTGACCTCCCCCAACCCATTTCCTTCTCTGTATCTCCCTTCCACTTATAAATTGAATAACTTAGATCCTCTACATAAGTGTGGGATGTTTTGTGCTTACTGATAAAATTTCAAACTAGGCTGGGAATTTAGCTCAACGGCATAAGCACCTGCCTGGCAAGCGCAATATTATAAGTTTGATCCCTGGTACAAAAAAAAATTCAAACAATTTACGATTTTAGTAAACAATATTCTCTGTTGAGTCAGAAAGCAGTAGTTCAAGAGGCTGTGGATTTAGCTCAGCAGCATAAGTGCCTGCCTTGCAAGCATGCGGTCGTGAGTTCAATCCCCGGTACCAATTAAAAAAAATTGTACTTCCTACAGAAAGCAGTAGTTTGTCAAAGACACAGTGATATTTGATATTTTTAAGCTGCACTATGCCTACAGAGAAATATTTCCTGTGAACATTGCAACTACTTTATATATGTTTTATTGTGACATCCTCTTGCATAGCAAAGTAGATTTTTATTATCATAGCCCAAGCCATTTTTTATATTCTGACATCTAAAAAATGGATTCCTCTATAAGCTAGAAGAATAGATAAGAATGACAGGGCCAAGAATATAACGCAGCAGCATAAGCATCTGCTTGACAAGTACAAGGTCCTCAGTTCAATTCCTAGTATCAAAGAAAAAAAAAGCCATTAGCCAGGCATTGTGGCACATGCCTTTAAACCCAGCATTTGGGAAACTGACACATGAGAATTGCTATATTTGAGGCCGCCCTTTGCTAGATAATGAGTTCAAGCCCACTGCAAACTACATAGTGAGACCTTGTATCTAAAAACCAAGAAAAAAAAGAGTGATGTTAGATAGAAAGAAATCTAAGTTTTGGGCCAGGGCTTTAGCTCAGCAGCATAAGTCCCTTCCCAGCAAGTGTGAGGTCGTGAGGTCAATCCCCAGTCCCAAAAAAGAAAGTCTTAAGTTTCACAGTATAGGTGAAAATTCAAAATCCTAAATGCTCTGAAATCAAAAACTTTTTTATTAGTATGTTTGTAGTACATAATAGTCACAGTCCTCATGGGGAATAGATACATGTGTATAATGCATTTTACTTTTTGTTGTTGTTGTTGTTGTTACCAGAGATCAAACTCATGACCTCACGCTTGCCTGACCGGTGCTTATACTGCTGAGCTAAATCCCCGGCTCCATATTTTACTTGTTTTTATCCCCTTCCCCTTCCCTCCCTTTCTTGCACATCTTGGTCTCCTTTCCATATGTAAAAGACTATCTTGCTATTTCCTATTATATATCTTTTATTTTGCTCCTTATTTATATTTTGGGTTTCTAATATAAGAAAATCATATGCTATTTAAACTTTTGTGTCTGATTTATTATATTTAACTTTATGGTCTAAGATGCATTCATTTTCCCACAGATGTCTCAAGCTTATCCTTCTTTATGGCAGAGTAGTATTGCATGTGTATAAAAACCACATTTTCTTTATAAATTTATCTGTTGATGGGCAAATAGACTGCTTCCAAGAACTGTGCTCCTACAAATATGGGTATTCATGTATCACTGTAATGTGATGTGTTTAACTCTTTTGGGAAGATACCTAAAAGAGGAATGCCTGGATCAAATGGAATTTCAAGCCTTAGTGTTCGATTTCCATGGTGGTTTTTCTAGTTTACATTCCCACCAACAATGCAGAAGGGTTCCATTTTCCTTACAACCTACCCAGCATATGTTATTATTTAATTTCTTGATTATAGCCATTCTTCCTGGAGTAAGGTGAGATCACACTGCTGTTTCCAGTTGCATTTATGTAATGGCCACCAATGCTGAACACTTTTTTATGTATTTATTGTCCATTTTTACTTTTAAGTGTGTTCATTTCAGTTACCATTTTTCAATTGGGTCTTTTATTTGAAGGATCTAATTTTTCTTAGTTCTTTATATAGTTTATGTATCCAAGGAATAGCTGCCAAAACATTTTTTTACCATTCTGTAATTTGTCTCTTTATTCTCTTAGTTGTTTCCTTTGCTGCCCAGAAGCTTTTTAATTTGATATGATTTCATTTGTTGATTTTTGGTGTTATCTTCTGTGCAGTTGCACTTCTGTTACAGAAGTTCAGTATTTATCTATGCCTATGTTTTCAAGAGTTTTTCCTAGTTTATGTTCCTGTAGATTAAGTGTACCTATTTTCATATTTAGAGCTTTGATCAATTTTGATTTTAGTTTACTATTTAGTGAAAGATACTGATCTAGACATCAGTATCTGCACGTGGACAGCAAGTTTTCCTAGCACCATTTGGTTTTTTTTTTTGTTTTGTTTTTTTCCTAGCACCATTTGTTAAAGAAGCTATTTTTCCTCCAGAGTAAGTTTCTTGGGGGGGGGGGTTTGTGGGGAATCAAACTCAGGGCCTTGCACTTGCCAGACAGGTGCTGTGCCTCTGAGCTATAACCCTGAGCAGAGTAAGTTTTTGACCCCTTAGTCAAAGATCAAAGTAGCTAAATGTGATTGTAGTTCTTCTTCCTCTGTTCTCTTCCATTGATCTGCATGTTTGTTTTTTGCCAATACCATACTATTTTTATTATTGCAACTTTGTAATATAACTTGAAATCTGGAATTGTGATCTCTCCTACCTTACTCTTGTTGCCCAAACAAAATTGGATGAGAACCAAATCAAATTTAATGGTTGGGTTCAATGTTGACCTTATGGGGAAATTTGATTGATTGAGTTCTTTTATCTATCATCAAAATGTATCTATCCTGGGTTGAAGATGTAGCTCAGTGGTACAAGCACCTGCCTGGCAAGCATGAGGTTGGGAGTTGGATCCTACGTACCAAAAAAAAATCCTGATCAAGAAAAAAAGTATCTATCAATTTTGTTCCTTATTTATATTTTGAGTTTTTCACACAAAACAATGTGATATTTAAATTCATGTCAGTTTTATTTTACTTAAAGACTATGGTGTCAGGGTGTATCCATTTACCTCAAAATGCCCCAAGTTTATCCTTCTTTATGTTTTCAGGGTTTTTTTTTTGTTTGTTTGTTTATGTGTTTATTTTTTGAAACAGGGTGCTATATAGCTATGTAGCTCAGACTGGCCTCAAACTTACGGTGTATCCCAGGCTGGCCTCGAACTTGCAGTATTCCTCCTGCCTCAGTCTCCTGAGTGCTGGCATTAAGGTGCATGCCACCATGCCTGGCTATCTTTCTTATAGTAGAGCAGTGCACGACTTTTTTTTTGTCTTTTTGAGACAGGTTCTCACAGGTTGGCCTTGAGCTCATTTTGTAGCCCAGGCTGGTCTCGAACTCTCAACAGTCCTACCACCATGCCTGCCTCTACCACATATTTTTGTTTGTCTTTTTGATACAGGGTCTTGCTATGCGGTTCAGGCTGGTCTTGGGCTCACTTTGTAGCCCAGGCTGGTCTTGAACTTGCAGAAATCTGCCTGCCTCAGCCTCTCAACTGCTGGGATTACAGGAGTGTGCCACCATGCCTGGCATCCCCACATTTTTTTATCCACTCAGTTGTTGATAACCATGTGGGCTGTTCCCAAGATTTAGCTATTATAAATTGTGCTGCTATAAAGAGGGGTTTGTATGTGTCACTGTGGTATGATGACTTTTTTCCAGGTAGCTTTTTATTAGTGCCTTTTGTAAGGTCCTTGATATTTTATTGCCTCCATTATCTGATTGTTTATATTTTCTGAACCCTATTAGCACCTCATTGATCTGTTTTTTAATCTCCTCTGCTATCCTTTTGAATAATTTAGCTATGTGACTTTTTCTTTCTTCCCTGTCAGTCCTCCATGGATTGACTTTGGGAGAGATAAGACTCTTGGGAGGTACTTTGTTGCTTTGTCTTCTCATATTTCTGTTGTTTTTTGTTTGTTTTGTGCTTAGGTATGTGGCAGCATATAGTAGAAAGGTTTTATTGCTGCTATGGAAATTTCTATAGTTAATCTGCTTTTTCAGGGATGTACCCAGAGTGTGGCTGACTATAGTCCTTTATTTCTGTCCCTAGATCTGATCATGGTCACCTCTGTTAATTCGAGAGTGATACCATGTAATTGTCCCAGCACCCAGTTCTTGAGAATTAACTACACTATTATTAATGTCATAAAAGTAGTCTAGATATTGACATAAAGAGAAAACCTATTAATACCAATAATTTTGTGACCTTGTCAATATCAAGAGAATTAGCAACAGCAGTGTACTGTAAGACAAACTGGATATTGACATACCTAATAAGAACCTATAATGTACCACCCTTAACCTTAGAAAAGAAATCTATGATTAAAGTGTAAAGCCCAGAGACAAACCAAATATTGACATATAGCAAATGTCTACTAAATGCATTTAACTATATAACTCTACAAATTGCAGAAAGGAATTCAAAGTTAGCAACCTACAGGTAACTATCTAAAGAATAATAAAGCTTAATCATTATACTATTCGAGATATAGGGGGCTGGGAATGGGAGAATTTTAAAAATTGAAAAATTAAATAATGAGAGATTTGAAGGAGAAGTGAAAAGTGAGACAAAAGACCCTATAACAGAGTAGGATATTCATAGATAAGACACAAGAAATAGAAAATAAAAAAGAAAAAAATATGGAGAATTAACATAGAAAAAACTTAGAAAAAAGGAGTAAGAAAAAGAAAGAAAGAAAATGAGTGCCAAAACAGAAAAAACATTTTCTCTGTATACATGTATTGATTTGTTTTTTCATTTTTGGTACCGGGAATCAAACTCAGGACCTTGCACTTGCCAGGCAGGCATTGCACCACTGAGCTGTATCCCCAGCCCTGTATACATATATTTGAATGAATAGTTTCCATCTAGGTTCCACAGTTTTGAAGTCTAGCAAGTCTTGATTTTCTCTGCTTAGCCTTATGACCTGTGGTCTCAAGCCTGTGGTTTGTGAGGTGTGCCCCTTATTCCAGAGGCCTCTCGTATCCTCACTGAGTTGTGCTCTTGCTCATATTGGCAGATAGGTAAGATAGTCTTTAGATCTGTGCTAGATGTGGATATCAGGGCAAGAGTTCAAGTACTTTATGCTGGCACCTTCATACTCAGCTATTTCTAGCCACAATGCAAGCTGAGCCTGGTTTCTCACTTCAGGGCATTGGGTCATATACTTCCCATCTTGAGTTTAAACTTCTCAGGAGATCTTTTTCACACCTGCTCTCTGTCCATGCCTATGTGTGGTGGCCGTCTCTCACCCAGTCATACTATGTGAGGGTAACAGTGGGAGCCCTGAAGTTTTGTTTTGTTTTGTTTTGTTTTGTTTTTTGCTTTTGAGACAGGGTCTTGCTGTGTAGTTCAAACTGGCCTTGAACTCACTGTGTAGCCCAGGCTAGTCTCAAATTTGTGGTGATCCTCCTGCCTCAGCCTCCTGAGTATTGGGGTTATAGGCATGTGCCACCATGCTTGCTGTGAAGTTTTTGTTTTTGTAAAGTGTTCTGAGTCCCATATTTACATAAATCACCTTTCCCAAAATGGTACCTAATCAAGCACTCTTGTGATATGGCAGGCACTTATATTTAAATATCTCTCTGGGTATTGCCTGTTGTGTAGAAGTCCTCCCAGAGCAAAACTGTGCTCTATTTTTGTAGTTCACAATGGCCACTGGCTCTGCTGCTGTTCATCCTAGATCTCCCAGCCCTGGGCACTTACCTTGCTTCTAGGGAGCCCACTTCCCCTATCTGCAAGTCACAAGTACCAAGGAGAGAGTCCAGACTGGTTCCTTTTCTCTGCATTATGGACCATCTTAACTTCCCTGAAGCTTCTGGTTTTTTTCTATTCATTCTGTCCTGATTCCTAGTGATGTGCTTCTCTTTTCTTCACTAAGTTGTTATTTTTCAGTGTCTGGAATCCAAATCTCAATGAGGCTGAATTTTGCTAATGATCACCACTCTGCCATTTTGAGAGAGGACTGAAACTCAAAAAGGTTTTAAGTGACATCACACTAGTATTCAAAATGTTTCAGTCTTTGGATAGTCTGGATTAGGAATGCTCAAGTAGTAATCCAAAGATTGAAAGCTTAAAAATCTGAAACATTTCAGATTCTACACATAGTTGTGTAAGGAATACTGTACTTGTGTTACTGAGAACAGTTTACTCACCTGAATGTGTAAATAGTGACTGTGGAGCAAATAAACAAGGTAAACAAATACAATGGTTCTAGAGTTGTAATTCTTAACCAAGGTGTTGTGACATTAATAAGTTAGAATCATTTGCAGCTCAGGCTGTTGGGGAAGCTCTCCAGTGACTTGATGTTAAAGTCACTTGCCTTGTCTTCTCAACAACTAGATGACTTAGAGGTCATCTAGTTCAGTTATTCTATTAAAAATGACTTACACTAGATAAGAGTATGCTAAGAATATTTAAAATGAAAAAAAAATATTTAAGATGATTATAATCAACATGAGCAATCAGATCCTTTAAGAAAAAGGAATTTAAATTTTTTCTCATTATAAAAGCAACACTGGGCTAGATGTGGTGCTACACACCTATAATCCCAGCACTCAGGAGGCTGAGGTTGGAGGACACTGCAAATTCAAGGCCACCCTGAGCTACATTGTGAGTTCAAGGCCAGCCTGAACTGCATATCAAGACACTGTCTCAAAAACAAAACAAAAAACAGCAATACTAATACCGGTCCAGGCATGGTGACACATGGTGATAATCTCAGCTATACAGGAGGTTGAGACAGGAGAATCATAAATTCAAGCCCAGCTATTTTAGTGGGACCTTGTTTCACAATAAAAAATATAAGGGGCTGGGCATGGTAGAGTGCCCTGGGTTCATTCGCTAGTACTGAAGAAAAAGAAAAGCAGTGATACTGGTTAAAGAAAAATTAGAAAATAATTAAGCTGGGCCACATGTTACTGTGGCCTCAGCTGCTTGGGAGGGTGAGGCAGCTAGATAGAGGCTAAGACTTCAAGGCCAGCCCAGAGCCAACTCCCATGTCATAAATAAATAAATAAATAAATCTGGGCGTGGTGATGCATATCTGTAATCTCAGTATTCTGGGAGACTGAGGCCAAAGGATCAAAAGTTCAAGTCTCACCTGGGCAATTTAACAAGACCTTGTCTCAAAATAAAAAGAGGTGGAGAGATAACTCAGTGTAAAGGTCTTGGGTTCAGTTACCAGTACTTTGGAGTGTGGTAGTACAAGCCTGTCATCCTAGCACTCAGGAACCTGAGGCAGGAGGATTGCCATCCTGGGCTACAAAGTGAGTTCAAGGCCAGTCTTTAACTGCACCTGTCTCAAAAAGCCAAGAAGAAATCCTCAGTACTGCAAATTTTTTTCAAAACCAATATATGGGTATATCAGGGCCAGGGATTTAGCTCAGTGGCTTAAGTGCCTGCCTGGCAAGCATGAGGTCATGAGTTCGATCCCCGGTACCAAAAATAAAAATAGAAAATAAAAATTAAAAAATATATATATGTGTATATCTTTCCCAGTTTTATTTTACTACGTCAATGATTAGAGGTGTTTTGAAGGGGAAGTATTCTGAAAACAAGCGTTTGTTTTAGGTTTTTTTGAGACAGTCTTCCTATTTGGTCCAGGCTGGCCTTGAGTTTGTGATCCTTTAGCTGGAATTATAGGCATGTGCCATGACACATGATATTTTTATTGTTTTTGCTTTTGTTGCAATGCTGGAGATCAAAACCAGTGCCTCACACATGCTGTGTGAGCACTCTACCATACAGCTATATCCCTCTCTTGTATTCTTTGGCCATCTGTATGTTTTATGGACAGGTATTCTGGTTTTTTGTTTGTTTCCTTTTATAGTTACAGAGATACTTTGTATGAAGTTTGATGTCTTAATACAAGCATTTTCTGCATTTTTTATAGCCTTTATAGTTAAAAATACATGAAAATTAGAGAAATACGAAAATATAATGAGGGGCCAGGGATTTAGCTCAGCAGCATAAGTGCTTGCCTGGCAAGCACACAGTCATGAGTTCGATCCCCAGTACCAAAAAAGAAAATATAATGAAAGAAAAATAGTCATTCTTTATGTTTGTAAAGATAGCATCATAATTCCATTCTCTTTTTTGTTATTTTTTTGTAATACCTATGGCCTTCATATTGAATTATATACTTAGCCCTTTTTATGTCATATTTTGAGAAAGTGTCTTGCTAATTGGACTAAAACTTAAAATCTTCCTGCCTCAGCCTCTTAGACTGCTGAGATCCATGCCTGCCTATTCTGCTTTTATTGAACATTAAAAAAAATGTTTTTGGGGCTGGGGATTTAGCTCAGTGGCTTAAGCACCTGCCTGGCAAGCTCAAGGTTGTGAGTTTGATCCCTGGTACCAAAAAAAAAATGTTTTCTAGTAGATAAAAAAATAATTTGATATGTCTCAAAATTCCCAGAAGATTTTAAAAAAAGTTTCTGATGCTGTCTGTGTGGTTAATATGCTGTCTAAATTGTTTTCTGAAAGGGTTTTGCTATCACAAATACATTTGTGCACTGGTATCCCTGGCAAGTCTTAGCCATTATTATGTATGCTCATTTTTTTAAAAGTGCTAGTTCAACAGGAATTATATGACATTGTTTAAATTGGGACAATAAAAAAAATAATTGAAGCATTTTCATTGGTTTTGTGATTATACTTAATTTTATGCACATATCTTTACCTTTTTCATATATAATATATTTTAATTCTTCTGGCTCTTAAATGGTCTAGTTCTTATATATTAAGGAATACAGCCTTCTCTATTATTCAGTTCTGCAAGAGTAACACTTAATCATGATTATATATTTATGTCATTGTTTCTATCCCGCACTAGAATGTAAATCTGTCCAAAGAAGGGTGCGTATTTTGTTCTATTTTGTAACTCCAACAGTTAGTATTGCCTGCAGTATAGTAGGCACAGTGTGGGACGCTGAGGCAGGATGATCACAGATCCAAGCCCAGGGTGGATGACATAGAGAAAGCATGTCTCAAAACATAAAAAGAGTTGAAAATGTAGCTGGGTGGAAAGGTCCTTGATTCAGTCCCCAGTACGAAAAAAATCTGAAAGAACAAATAAACTAAATTAAACAATATACATGGAAGTACATAAAACCTCTTGACAGCTGAAACTACTATACACAGTCTTATGATAATTTAGTAAGATGAAAAACTTTCAAAGCAAAAGCATACATTGGGGCTAGGGCATAGCTCAGTAACCAAGTGCTTGCCACTCATGAGCAAGGCCTTGAGTTCAATCCTCAGCACTGAGGGTAAACAACGTATCATAGACCAACAGTGTGAACCTTTAAGAGAACAAGTGCCTATGCTGCAACCCCATACCCACTTAATTTATCTCAAAGTGCCAACACTGCAATGAAATGTGAATACTTAAGTTTTAGTTTCAAAAATACAACTCTTATCCGGTACTTGGCTGCTACGGTGACTTGGCTTACATGCCATCAGGAGAGTGCTCTGCATTCCCACTGGTACGCATGCCATGGATTTGCTACTACAGATATAGACAGTGACACAAAAATAAACTGTCCCCAGCTGGGCATGATGGCACATGCTCATAATCCCAGCATTCAGAAGGCTGAGACAGGAGGATCACTGCAATTTCAAGCCCATCTTGGGCTACATAGCGCAAGGCTAGCCCAAACTGCATAGTGAGACTGTCTATACACAAACAAACTGTCCCCAAATCAAAAGTCTTGGCCACTAATCAGGGAGTGTCTAGTAACCCAAGCTTTTAGAAATGACCAATCAGTGCTCCAATATAGATATGAAGAACTTCAGCAAGAAAAAAAAAATGCTGGAGAAGACATTTAGATGAGAAATTAAATACATGAGGAATGGGCATTGTCCCTAAGAAGAAAATGCAAGATGATAGTAAAGGAATGGATAGCCAAATTACAGAGCCAATTATAGATTCAAGGCCTCATGTAAATACCTATTTTTTCTGCTAGGGAGTTGGGATAGTTTGTGCCAACTCCAGGCAGCTGCTGTGGCCTCACTCCTGGGCCCCCCAGTTTTGGGTCTCCCATCCTCAAACTATTTTTACCTGGAAAATAAAAAGATAAACACCTATTTTTCTCTTTTTGCTTAATTATATCCATGTGCAATAGCATACAGTGGGTATGCACAATTAATTTGAGGACATTTTTTAACTACTGTTGGTATTCACTACAATGCATGATGAATTTCTCTTTTTTTTTAACCAGGGATCAAACTCATGACCGCGTGTTTGCAAGGCAGGCGCTTATGCCACTGAGCTAAATCCTCGGCCCTGAATTTCTCTTTTCTACTAACCACATTCTGTTTGCTTTAAAATTTGATATTGCTTGTAGGGCATGGTGGTATACATCTATAACACCAGCAGTTCAGGAGGCAGAGGCAGGTTGAATTTGCCACCTGCCTGGAGTATTCAGTGAGAACCTCTCTCAAAAAGGGCTGAAAAAACAAAAAAGGGCTGGGTATGTAGCTCAGTCCCAAGGCCCTCAGTTTAATCTTCAGTACTGCCAAAAATAGGTTGCGTGTTTCAACAATCAAACCATGTGATGGGACTTTTTGCGTGGATAGCTTCATTGTGTGTGTGTGTGTGTGTGTATTTCTTCTTTTTTGAGACAGTTTCACTGAGCAGTTCAGGCTCGCATTGAACTCACAAGCAACCCTCCTGCCTCAGCCTCCTGAGTGCTAGGGTTACAGATGTGCACCACCACATCTGGCTCACTGGCTCATGTGCGCTCGCTCTCTCTCTCATATATAAGAATGAGATCTTTAACTGAGATACATAGAAATATTATAGGCAGTCAAACAGGGCTAAACCTTCCAGAGAGCCAGTGCAGAAGACCAGATATAACCTTGGAGGAGACAGACACCTCTTGCTGTGGGCCAGACCTCAAGACAAAAGACAAAGCAAAACTACACCCTAAGTATAAACATCAAGGATTGATATTCTAAATAGGTATGGATCCCCTTGAAGCCAAGAGTCACCATCCCAACCCCCTACAAAGTCTCCATTCTTTAAGCTTGCTGGCTTGCTACTGTGACTAGCTTCCTCATTTGTCCCTGATTGGATCAGTTTTACCTGAACAATTAATCTTACTGGTTGATCTTAGTTCTGTCACACCTCATGCCCATCTGCCTTGTGAGTTCCCATGTTTTCCCCATTTAAACCCCTCTCATCTCATGGTTTTGCTCTATAAAAGTCTAGGGAAGGGGCTGGGGATTTAGCTCAGCAGCATAAGCGCCTGCCTTGCAAATGCATAGTCCTGAGTTCGATCACCAGTACCAAAAAGATAAAAATAAAAATAAAAAAAAATGTAGGGGAAATAAAGTCCCTAGAAAAGACAGTCTTTGGCAGCCCACTTGGGACCCCTTCTGTTTGTCTCAGACAGAAGCTTTCTTTCTCTCATATGTTCTGCTCTTGTAACAAAATGAAATCTTAGCACATGAGGAATTTTCCTTTTTATTAGACTAGGATAAAATTAGATCAAAATAGTTAACTTCTATCTTAAAAATTGAGCTGAGGATGTAGCTCAATGGTAGTGTGTGAGACCCTGGATTCAATTCCCAGACTTCCCCCTGCAAAATAAGTTGTTTAAATTTAAGAACTAAAAAGAGAAATTTAAGAACTATTTTCCCTTTGTTTTGGAGTGTTTTTTGTTTGTTTTTGTGGCACTAGGGGTTGAACCCAGAGCCTTCACATCAAGTGCCATCCCTTATTTATTTTTTAATTCATTTTTATTGTTTGACTGTTCATGTTATTTATTTTTTGATACAAGATCTTGCTATGTAGTTCTGGCTGGCCTTAAATCACTGTGTACATGGTGATCTTCCTGCCTCAGCCTCCCAAGTGCTGGAATTATAGGCATGGGCCACCACACCCAGTTTATTTTTTAATTTTGAGACAGGTTCTCACTAAAGTGCCCAGGCTTTGTTTGAGCTTGTGATCTTCCTGCCTCAGCGTTCCAGAGTGCTAGAATTACAGGCATGGGCCATCTCACCTGGCTTGGAGAAATCTTTGAGAAACTGTTTTCCAAATAAGAATAAGTTAGTATTCTCTATAAAATGTATATACTTCTAATGTGTTCTTAGGAGACATTGATATAGTAAAATTGCTATTAGTATTTTAAAATGTGTATAGAGTTGGCAATAGCTGAATGTCTAGGCAGGTTATTTCAAAGTACAGTTTTAGAAAACCTCACATTACATCTACATATTACACACAAGATATTTATTTAAAATACTAATTTTGAGCTGGGCATGTTGGCACACGCTTGTAATGTCATCACTCAGGAGACTAAACCAAGGGGATCATTGCAAGTTCAAGACCATCCTGGACTACAAAGTGAGGTCAAGTCTAGTCTGAACTGCATAGTAAGACCCTATCTCAAAAAGACAAAAAAAATAAATATATCCCATGTCTTGGGTAGGAAGAACAAATATTGTGAAAATGACCATACTTCCAAAACTGTTACACAGATTCAGTGCAATTCCAATCAAAATTCTAATAGCATATTTCGCAGAATTAGAGAAAATCCTAAAATTCATTTGGAACCAGAAGAGTACCTAGAATAACAAAAGCAATCCTGGGCAACAAAGACAAGACAGGACAGCACAGTTGCTGACTTGAAATTATACTATAATTTTACTGTGATAAAAACAGTGTTGTACTGGTAAAAAACAGACCCAAAGATCAGTGGAATAGATGAGAAGATGTAGAAGCAACTCCAGACACATTAAGTCATATTTTTGACAAAGGTGCCAAACACATCCATTGGAAGAAAGATAGTCTCTTTATAAATGGTGCTGAAAAAATTGGCTCTACACATGCTAAAGATTAAAAGTGGACCCCCCCCAAAAAAAAAAAACTGGACCCATCTCTTTTTACCATGTACTAAGCTAGAATCCGAATGGATCAAAGATATTAATATTAAATCTGCTGGAAGATAGTGTAGGTAAAACTCTTGAAGACATTGGTGTAGACAAAGACTATGAACAAAAACCTCGATTGTCCAGGAACTATCACAACGAATCAACAACTAGGATCTCACCCTACTGAAAAGCTTATGAACAGCAAGAGAAACCACCAGCAAAGTGAAGAGACAACTCACAATGTGGGAGAAAGTATTTTCTAGCTGTTCCTCAGACAAAGCATTAGTATCAAGAATGTATAAAGAACTCAAAAATTCAGTCCTCCCAGATTTAAAAACCCAATCCACAAAAGGCATCTGAGATGAATACACACTTTTCAGACGAAAGAAAACAAACAGCAAATAAATACTTGAAGAAATGTTCAATATCACTGGTCATTTGAGAGATGAAAATTAAAGAAACCCTTGAGATTTCACCTCACCCCAGAAAGAATGGCTATTATCAAGAAATCAAGCAATTACAAATGCTTGAGGGGCTGTGGGGGAAAAGGAATCCTTCTGTACTGTTGGTGAGAGTGTAGACTGGTGCAACCACTGTGGAAATCAGTGTAGAGATTCCTTAAAAAAATAGGATTAGAGGTCCCATTGAATCCAGCTATTCCCTTCTTGGTATCTTCCCAAAAGAATTAAAAACATCATACCACAGTGATATGTGTGCACCCATGTTTATAGAAGTACAGTTTATAATAGCCTAAAATAACCTAAGTGCCCATCAACTGAGGAATGGATAAAAAAGATGTATTTTTGTACAATGGAGTACTGCTCGGCCATAAAGAATGATAAACTGGACACTTATAGGTAAATGAATGCACCTTAAGAACATACTCATTAGTGAAATAAGTAAGACACATCTATAATCATAGTATTTCATTAGTGTGACAAACTGGAAAAAAACTATGTACATATGTATATAAAAAACAGCTAATGTTATATTACTGATTTCTCTGAGTTTGCTGAAGAGAAAGATTTGTGCTGCTATTGTTTGGACATTTGAATGCAGATGCCTTGTGCTCTGGGTGAATGATGTGGGGATGACAGTGCGCAATGTATGTACCTTTGTTGCCCCTGATTGACATGCTTTGAAATTTTGTTGTAGTTTTTTTTCTTTTTATCTTTGCATAAAATGGATTCGAAATAAATAAATAAATAAATATAAAGTAAAATACTAATTTTCTTGCCAGGCAGGGTAGTGCACATGTATAATCCCAGTACTTGGGAAGCTCAGGAAGGACAGTTGTGATGCATTTGAGACCACCCTGGATTACATAGTGAATCTAAGGCTCTACAAAGCAAGGCCCTGTCTCAAAAAAAAGTTAAGGGCTGGAGATTTAGCTCAGCAACATAAGCGCCTGCCTGGCAAGTGCAAGGTCATGAATTTGATCCCCAGTACAAAAAAAAAAATAAGGCAAAAAATGGGCTGGAGATTTAGCTCAGTGGTGTAAGCGCCTGCCTGGCAAGTGCAAGGTCATGAATTTGATCCCCAGTACAAAAAAAAATAAGGTAAAAAATGGGCTGGGGATTTAGCTCAGTGGTGTAAGCGCCTGCCTGGCAAGCGTGAGGTTATGAGTTTTATCTCAGGTACCAAAAAAAAGTTAAATACTAATTTTCCTTTGTATAAATGAAGTAATAATTCGAAATATTTTATATCTTCATAATAATTGTTATACTGTATACATACTGAATTACATATTTTGGATTTTTTATAATTGAGATTTGAAGATTGACATTTTTTTCATTTTAATTTTTTCATGAGAAACTGGGAGTAGTGAAATAATGTGTCTTTTTTATCTATGTGGATTTTTCCTTAAACCATTTTTCTAAGATGGTGGGGTTACCTTAGGGATGGTGCTTTTATGTGAAGCTGCTACCTCTGACATGGATATTGGGAAGCGAAAAAGTAAGTAATTATATATCTAATGTGATAATTCTTCCTTTAATATAGAAACAAGTAGTGGTAGGCTTTTGCTGCTGCTTCCTTTTTTTTTTTTTTTTGAAACAGGGTCTCACTATGCAGGTCAGGCTAGCCTTGAACTCACTTTGTAGCCGAGGCCTGACTTGAACTCACAGCAATGCTCCTGCCACAGTGTCCTGAGTGCTGAGATTACAAGTGTGTGCCACTGTGGTTGGCTTAAATATTATGTTTTCTTTTTGTTTTTTGTTTGTTTGTTTGTTTGTTTGTGCCAGGTACCAAAATCATAACCTTGCTTGCCAGGCAGGTGCTGTGCTGCTGAGTTGTATACCCAGCCCTTGAATATTTTCTTATGCATGTATTTATTTGTGTTTTCCTTTCCATAGATGTCTTTGTCATTTGCAACTTTTTTTTTGTCATTTGCAACTTACCAGCAGCATAGGCGCTGCCTGGCAAAAGCAAGGTTGCAAGTTCAATCCCTGGTACCAAAAAAATAAATAAATAAAAAAGTTTATTTGCCTGAATTTTTATGCATTAAAATATTCTTTTATTGTTATTTGTTGCGGAAAGAAACTAGCAGTGTAATAAGTCCAAGTTTTCCCTTCCTGCTTAAAAAGTTAAATGTCACTGGGTACAGTGGTGATGCCTATAGTCTTACTACTGGGAAGGCTAATGCAAGAAGATATAAAGTTTGAGGTTAGCCTGGATAATTTAGTAAGACCTGTCTGAAAACAAAAAGTAAAATAGGAATGGTGATATAGCTCAGGTTAAGGCCCTGGGTTCAATCTTCAGTATTGCTCACTACCATCAAAGTTTACTGTCATCAAAATTAAGTTATATAAAGTCTAATATTTACTTTATCTTCTACACAAAAGATGAGCACATTAGATTTCAAATTTGGGAAATACTTATTTTGCTGAATCTTTACATATTACAAAAAAGAACTAATTATCCTAACACATTTTTTGGTGGTGGTAGTAGGGAGTAAACTTAGAAGCATTCTCTACTGAGCTCATTCCCAGCCCATTTTAGTCTTGAGTCAGGATTTCACTCAGTTACCCAGGCTTACCTTGAATTTGTGATCCTATTGCCTCAGCCTCTGAAGTAGCTGGAATTAAAGGCATACACTACCATATCTGGCTAATATAACCTTTTTCTTCCCCTTGTCTGTTTGAGACAGAGCCTCACTGTATAGTTCAGGCTGGCCTTGAACTCATTGTGCAATCCAGACTAGCCTCCAGCTCATGAGGGTCCTCGTCCTACCTCAGTCTCCCAAGTGCTGGGATTACAGGCATGTGTCACCACACCCAGCCAGTTTGCCTCTTTAAAACTTGTCTGTTTCAGTATTTATTCAGATGGAAAAAGGCCATCTAAGTATAATACTGTTGTGGATTTAATTGTCAATATATATAAATATATTACAATGGTCAACAATTCTATCTAGTTCTAAGTTTCTAACCTAATGAAATAATAATCATAAATATTAGTAACAATAAATTTTTTGACAGTACTTGGTATCATGGCACATGCCTTATTCCAGTGCTTGGGAGACTGAGACAAGAGGATCACCGAGAAGTTCTCAGATGCTGTGCAAACATCCTACCTCTAAGCTACACCCCAACCCTTTTCTACTTTTTGAGACAGGTTCTTGCCTTTTACCCAGGCCATTCTCAAATTTGCAATTCTCTTGCTTCAGTCTTCTGAATAGCTGTGATTAAAGGCATCACCACATCCAGCTAATAAATATTTCCTTATCAGGATCTGTTCTAAGAACTTTTAGTTATGTGGCAAAAGCAGGATATAGATGTACACAAAGTGCTACTGTACATATACTTGTATGTATACATTTTCTTAGATAAAACACTTCTTGCTGGCCTTGGTGGTATACTCCTGTAATCTCAGCACTTGGGAAACTGAAGTAGGAAGATTGCTGGGCCAGCCTGGGCTACATAGTGAATTCAAGGCCATACTGAATTACCTAAGTGAGATCCTGTCTCCAAAACAAAACAAAAGTGAAAAAAGGAAAAAATGCTTCTGTACTGAGTTTGTGTTAAACCTGGAAAAAAATATAGTTTAACATTTACATTTAGCCCCTAAAATTTTTCTTTCATATTGTGTGAAAACTAGGAAAGAAGAGGGGTTTGGGCGGGGGGGGGACTAGGAAAGAAGAATATAACAAAATTGAAGATTTTGTTTTTGTGGTACTGAGGATTGAACCAAGGGTCTTTGCACTAAGTTATATCCCCAGTCCATTTTTATTTTGAGACAGGGTCTCACTCAAGCTAGGCTTGAATTTGAGATATTCCTGCCTCAGCCTCCCAGAGTGTTGGGATTGCAAGTGTGTGCCTCTACACCCTGAGAAAGGCTGTTTTTAATATTTCTCACTAACTATTTTTTCCTAGAGCTTTTGTTGCTGTTGCACACACATATTCCATAGAATCAAAGTACTTCAAGTACTTTGGTTCAGTAATTGAATTCAGGTCAATAACTACTGTGCTAAACCAAAGCTTGTGGGATTAGTAGAGAAAGCTTTAATTTGAGACAAAAATCACATTTTTTCATTATTCAAATAAGGAATTCGTGTTCAGCAAGTTCATTATGCAAGGTAGTGTGGTTATCCATGCATGAATAAAGTACTTTCAACTAAGGCTATTGCAATGATGTTACCAGATATCTTTAATATTTATTAATAATATAAAGCCCTCCACTTTCTTGCCCAGTACTAATGATCAGGTGCAGCGTCCTTCCATATGCTAGGCAAGTGCTCTACCACTGAGCCATACTCCTAGCTCTTAACATTAAATTGTTTTTTCTCACTTTTTAATTAGTTACATTTATTGGGACATTTTAGGTATACATAGTGTTCACAGTCATCATAGCTAAATTATTTTTTCTATCTTTTTCTTACTGTGTATTCCAAGCTATCCTCCAACTCAAGATTTTCTTGCCTTAGCCCCTCCCAAGTAATGGGATTACAGGCATGTGCCACCACAACTGCCTAATACTAAATTCTTAAGTGTGATGTCTTTAATTATTTTTGAATTGCACAGTATATAAATGGAATAATTCTGTTATATTGTGGAATATTATACATTAGAAGGCAAGACATACCCTGGAAGATTAAAATAGGGAGCTACAAAACTGTTGGAAATTTATTAGTAAATTTTTACCTTTGGAAACATGGACTATGATTTACACCCTGCTGGCCCAAGATAAGCTCTAGAAATCACAGAGAGAACCCACTTCTAACAATTAAGCTGTGCCTGGAGATGCATGTGCTATAGAACATCCTAAACAACCAAAAGTAACTCCAACTCAATTATAATTAATTATAATCTCATTTACATTGTGGTTATGACCCCCGAGAAGTCTCTGGGCACCATGACCAGTCCTTAAAAATCTATCTAGGGACACAAAGTCCCCTCTCCAACAGAAAGACAGTGACTTGTCCTCGATGGGAGTGAATTGCTGTGCCAGTTCAAAGGGGACTCCCTTTCTATAAAAACTGGTGGGCTTCTTGACTGGGCTCTTTTCACTGGCCCACTCCCACTCTGATGAGTGACTAATAAATCTGTGCTTTCATTCTGAAAAAAAAAAAGATTTATGCCCAGCTGTTTTACACTTAACCTTGTTTTACTCTCCTTTTCTCTTTTTGCAGTAATGTGTGTAGCTGGTATTGGACTTGTTGTATTATTCTTCAGTTGGATGCTCTCTATTTTCAGGTCTAAATATCATGGATATCCATACAGGTATGAGTTTTATTTTTAAGTTTCTGTAGTGATTATCTGTACTTACAATGATTAGTGTTAATATGGCTTTGTAATGTTTTCTTCCTTTGCTATGCTTTCAAACTATTCTGGTTTCTAAAGTAAAGAAAGCCAGGCATGGTGGTGCATGCTTATAATCTCAGCACTTAGAAGGCTGAGGCAGGAGGATCACTGTGAGTTCAAGGCCAGTCTGGACTACATGAATGAGCTCAAAGCCAGCCTGCACTACATAGAAAGACCCTGTCCTCCCCCCTCAAAAGAAAGAAAGAAAGTTTAATTTTTATATGTATAATTTAATTATGGCACAGTGGACAATATTAGTATGTGATTACCCAGAGAGCTTTTAGGGCTATTCTGATATCACTTAATTAAACTTTGAAATTTACAATGACTACAGCCTTTTATATCATATACATATATTCATATATTTCCTTTAAGGCATATTAACTCTTAAGGAGTTAATATACTTCCCTCTTAAGGGAGAAATGATTTTTTAATGTTTTTAAAACTTACTTCCTGGTTTAGATGGCATAAAAGGACATTTTGTCATAAACCAGTTTGTAGAAAGCTTGACTTTAACAAGAGGCTAAAGCACAAGGAGCAAGTGTTCCAAACCAGCCTAGGATACAGAGGAGAACTTTGTCTTTCTAAACAAAAGTAGTTCAAGCTGGGGATTTAGCTCAGTGGCATAAGTGCCTGCCTGGCAAGTTCGAGGTTGCGAGTTTGATCCCCAGTATCCAAAAAAAATGTAGTTCAAAGTACAAATAAAGAGCAAAATAAAAGACTGATAAAAGGAAGCTAGATCTTTTGGAAGGACAAAAGGGACCAAGATACTAAGGGGGGGAAGAGAAAGGGAATGTGAAAAGATTTAAGAAGCATCATGTACATTACTAACTACCCACAATGAACATAATCTTTTAGTGTCACAGACATGAACTAAAATGATGATGTGATGATGACGATGAAGAAAAAAATGAGGAAAGGAGATCTAGAATTGGAGGGAGGCTGGGAAGTTAGCTCAGTAGCCTAAGCACCTGCCTGGCAAGCCTGAGGTCGTGAGTTCAGTCCCTGGTACCACAAAAAAAAAATTGACTTGGAGGGAGGGAGGTGAATGGAAGGGGAAGAGGAATAAAAGGAATAAAGATATATAAACAATGTGTACTCACTCCCTAATATGAATATAATCATGGACTCCAAATTTGCACTAATATAAATAAATAAACAAGGAGGGGAAAGGGTGACATAAAAACAATCAAAATGTGGTATGCGGGCCAGGGTTATAGCTCAGCGGCACAAGTGCCTGCCTGGCAAGCACAAGGTCATGAGTTCAATCCCTGGTACCCCCCCAGAAAAGAAGAGATGTGGGATGTACATGCACGAACTCCTCACAATGAATATAATCATTATGCACTGCAAACACATACTAATAAAAATTTAAAACAAACTACATCTTCAAAAAAATAAACAAAAAATAACCCAGGTGTGGTGGCACATGCCTATAATCCCAGCACTCAGGTGGCTGAGCCAGGAAGATCACTATGAGGTTAGCCAAGGATACAAGTGAGTTCAAAACCAGCTTGGACTACAAAGTGAGATCCTGTCTCAAAATCACAAAACAAAGAAAAAGAGATTGTTTAAGAAGGTGTACTGAGGGAGCTGGGGATTTAACTCAGTGGTGTAAGTACCTGCCTGGCAAGTGTGAGGTTGTGAGTTCAATCCCTGGTACCAAAAAAAGAAGGAGGAGGGGGAGGGTGGAGGAGAGGGGGAGGAGAGGGTGCGGGTGGAGGTGGACTGAAACCAGGTGCTATGGTGTGTCCCTGTATCCCCAGCTACTAGGGAGGCTGAAGCACTACGCTGCCTAGCTTTGAACTTAATTTTAAAACAGAAACCTCCTTGGACCCTGATTCTTTTTTTTTTTGGTCTTTTTTGGGGAGGGGTTACCAGGGATCAAACTCGCGACCTCACGCTTGCCAGGCAGGTGCTTATGCCACTGAGCTAAATCCCCGGCCCACTTTTTTTGTCTTTTTAAAACAGGATCTCACTATATAGTTCAGACTGGCCTTAAACTCACAGTGATCCTCCTACCTCAGCCACCTAAGTGCTGGGATTATAGGCATGTGCCATCACACCCGACAGGACCCTGATTCTTGATTTGTAATCTTCTAAATTTGTACTTTTATGCTGGATATGGTAGTATACACCTGTAATTCTAGCGCTCTGGGATGCTAAGGCAAGCAAATCAAAAAAAAAAAAAAGGCAGGTGTGATGGCACATGCCTATAGTCCAAATACTTGGGAGGGTGAAGCAGAAGAATTGTCACA
>PVJX010029793.1:0-22635 GCA_004027295.1 Dolichotis patagonum | reverse complement strand
TCTCATTTATTTAAGCCTTTGCTGTCCAATTGTTTGGCAGGTTGCAGATCTAATCAATATGCAACATTCTAAGCCTTCATTAGTCTTGTAGAGACATTGTCATGCGCTCTAGGTTTTCAGCTGGACTCATGGAGGACATTGACATGGGACCAGGCACTCAGATAGATTCTTTGGGTCTGTAATGTATGGACAGATTTCCCGTACTCTTTTTGTATTTGACTCTTTAAATGCCTACTAGAAAATAATCCTACAAGTTAAGTGTCCTGTATTAAACTGTTTAACTTGCAAACCTTTACTACAACCCTTGTAAATTAATGTTTTTTGGATTCATATATATGTACATATATGTGTCATATATATATATCATGTTTGCACCTCATGTCTTTTTTAAACTTTATACTTCCCACGCTAAATATTTTATTTTGTTTCTTTATTCTATTTAGATGACATTAGCTATTAGCTTGTAAAAGCAACATTAAATCCACATAATTTGTTAGTCATTTTAATTTTTATACTATTTGATTACCAGCCAAGATTTTCCTTTATTTTATTACCTTCTGTCCTAGTTATTTTCACTAGTCACTGAGACAAGATACCTGCTGCCCCAAGTTGGGGAAGGAAAGGTTTATTTCTTACAGTTTTCGAGGTTTCAGTCCATACTCAGTTGGCTCCAAGACAGGGTGGCATGGCGGGGCCGCAGTTCATGGCAGCTGCAAACAGCAAGGCAGAAACCGGCAAGAGAGAGAGACACCTTCTTCCTGCCATTACATCACATCCTGGCTCCACCCCCTAGGAGGGTGTAGCACTGACACCATCAATCCAAGTACTAGACAATGAACCAGTCACAAATGTACAATGCAAATACATGAGGCCTGGGGGCCATCAACATAAACCATGACACTTTCATTTTAGAAATTATATTTATTTCTATACATTCCATTTCTGTTGTTTCTTTGATTTTTGCTACTAATTTTGTAGAGAATATCTTATTTCCTCACTTGCCTACCTACACTTGTTTGTGTCTGTTAGAGTTAGAAAACTGTTTTGAAAATCTTTTAAGAATTATGATATTTTCCCTAGATAAATTTTTGTTTTCTTACTTTTAAAGCTATAAAGAACACAACCACTTCAGAATCATCCTAAAGCAGTATCAGTAATTAATGTGATTTGCAGATACACTGTGGACTATATTATTCTGATTTATTCTTTTTCATAACTTTCAGACATTCAGAATCTCAATACATTGAGAAGTAGTGTCCTAGGCCCTCTTCCTTTTTCAAGACATGGAGTCAAAAACTTTAAATTTCCAGTGCCTTCACTTGTGTAAAATTCTAAAATCTCTTGCTGTCCAGCAATATCCCTCTGCATGGCACTCGTTCCAAATCAGTAACCGTTATTGGGGAGAGAATTAACTGTATGGGCTTTCAAACAAATCTGTGTCTCTATAATGTTTTTTAGAAACTATATTTAAGCAATTTGAAATAGTAAGTATTATGGTTTGTGTCTAAAGTTTCATGTGGTCATGAATGTCAAGCTTTTTGGAAGTAGCTGAATCTAGAGTTTGGGATTGATTAATAGTCCAATACTGGGGTGAAATGCATGAGTACTACACTGCTCCACCCAACTAGGTTGCATAACCTGTATACACTATCAGGGCCAGAATGAGCCTTGTTCTCTCTCTGTCTCTCTCTGTCTGTCTCTCTCTCTCTTTCTCTCTCTCTTTCTCTTCCCTCTCCCTCTTTCTCTGGCCCTATTTGCATCATTGCATTTCTTTGTGTTGTGCTACCATAAAATTTTACCATCTTCCCTTTGCCACCCTGCTTTGGAGCCAGCAGATTATAAACCTCTACAAACTGTGAGCTAAATAAAACTTTCTTCCTTTAACTTTGCATGTTGAGTATTTTGTCTCTGCAAAAAAGAAAAGTGACAACAGCAAAATTTTGTAGTAGAGAAGGTGGGTCATTGCTGTAATAACACTTGACTATATGGTTCAGGACCCAGTGGGAATGGCTGGTTTGAAGAGTTTGGAAATGTTCAAAGATGCCAGCTGAAAAAAGTAAAACTGGAACAACCTAGATTGTTCTGTATGGAAGACTTGGACAGAGCTCTTAATACCAGAAGGAAGATAAAAATCCTGCAGGTACAACCAAGCTCAGGAGATTTCTGCTGGAAAGAAGGAATGCTCTGGCTGTGGTATGGGTTGGCAGAAAGTTTGTCCATATTTTACTCAAGGCCAGATATTTAACTTGGGGCTGAGATTAAGTGCAGCACAC
Source organism: Dolichotis patagonum (assembly GCA_004027295.1). Classification (NCBI taxonomy): domain Eukaryota; kingdom Metazoa; phylum Chordata; class Mammalia; order Rodentia; family Caviidae; genus Dolichotis; species Dolichotis patagonum. Next base: position 20,362 of record PVJX010029793.1, on the reverse strand, counting down.
TAATTAACGTGGCAGAAGATACAGCAAGTCAGTCAAATGTTGAGTTATTGACATGGCTACTGTTCGTGGCTTTTAGCCAGATTTATGTTGAGAATCAAGAGTAGAGAATCCAGTAGAATGATTTTAAATTGTGCTTTTAGCCAGAAAGGAAGCTCCAGTAAAGTTACGGACTGCAAAGATAGATCAGAGTAGACCTTGATTGCTGACAAGGGGTAGTAGAATAGAAGACATGGCCTAAGGGTACCACAAGAAACAGCAGGATGCCTCTTTGCAGCCTCAAAATTGCAAAAGTGAGTATCTTTACTTTGAGAAGAAAACTCTAGCACACAACGTTTCAAAATGGTGGCAGCAGGCAGATTTTTTAGATTTAAATTCAGAGTGCGCAGTGATCCAGGCACTTGATTTCTATAGTCAAGGCAGAGGGAAGCCTGGTTACTGCTCCAGCCAGCAGCAACCTTGGCATCACCCACATGGCCCTGGATTTAGGTGCGTACAAAATGCAAGAGGTACAGGTTCAGTTAGACACCAGATTTCAGAAGAAAGCCTGGGAAGCCAGGCAGTGTGTCCCCAGGGCAGTGTGTGAAGCTGTGTGTAAAGTCAAAGGTGCAACAGAGACTCCGGGAATTTGGAGAAGCCAGGAATGTGGATCATCTGAGGGAAATGGAAAAGAGGGAGCAGAACAGGCCCAAGAGAAAAGACATGGGAGCTATCACCACCATAAGTGCCAGAGACGCAGAATCACTGAAGCCCGTGGCGTTCACATCTTGCCACAGATTGTCTTGAATGCTGCACTTGTAACTGCGGGATTTAACGTTTGCCCTGCTGGATTCTGAACTTGCTTCGGACCCATTCCTTTGTATACCCCTATCTGTAACTTTTGTAATGGAAACACCCATATTATGCCATTGAATGTTGCAAATTCTTATCCTTCTTTTCTTTGTACAGGGGCTGAGGGCTAACTAAGAGTTTGCCTTAAATCTCAGAGGAAGCTGGGACTTTTCAGCAATGCTGAAACTGTTAGGACTTTGACAGCTCTTAGAGATGGACTGAATGATGCTTTCCCAAAGAAATGGGCATTAATCTTGGGAGGTCAGCAGTAGAATAGTTTAGTTTGTGTTTAGATGCCCCATGTGATCATGTGATCCCCAAAGCCCCCTGTGATCATGACAGGCAGGGTTGTTGGAGGCAGCTAAATCTAATTTGTGATTCATTCATGGTCCAATTCTTGGATTAACGGTGTGAGTGCTACACCCACTCTAGGAACAGAAAAAGCCTTGTCCCCTCTGTCTCTCTCTCCTTTGTTGCTTTTTCTGTCTTTCACCTCCAAGAACTGTAGCCCATCTGCCATATGTCACTCTGCCTTGGAGTCAGCCAATGATGGACTAAAATGTCTACAACATTGAGATAAGTAAACCTTTCTTCTTTTAATTTTAGGTGCCCGGCATTTTGACTCAGCAACAGAAAAAGTGACTACAGCAGTGGTTCATGTCAATATTTTGTCCTTAGCATGCAAGTCAGTGTTCAGTAAGCATTCTCTAATTCTTGAAGTGGGAAGCTGTTTGTATATATCATGTGTCTTCCTTGTGTATGTGCACATGTGCATGCGTATGCATGTGCTTGTGTGTGCATGCGTACTTGTGTGTATGTGTGCATGTGTGTTTGACTCAAATTCCCTTTAGTGGTTCAACTTAGAGTTCAATCTCCATTGATTTTTCTTGGATTTTCAGAGCTGTCACTGTATTTCACACTCACTAATACTACAGAGCACATGAAAACTGAAAATTATCACAAATTCATACTGTGGCTTAGAAGAGTATCATTAGTTATCAAGTTGATTGTTGTACTCAGCATTTGTAAAGGAATATATTTAGTACAGGACACAAAATTTATAGGATTATATTGCAATATTCACCCAAAGAGTCAGATACAGAAAAGTGCAAGACATCTGTCCAGGTATTAGAGGATCAAAGAATCCAGCTAAGGGTCTGGACCCCATGGCAATGTCTTCCACAAATTCAGCTGAAGACCTGGAGCCCTTGTCAATATTCTTCATGAATTCAGTTGGCCTAGAGCCCACAACACTGTATTATGCAGATCTGTATCAAGGCCCACTGAGAAGGCCCAAAGTTCAGTGGTGGAATCTAGAAAGTCTGTGCCAAAGAAATGGAAGATATGTGCCAACAGGCTGACAGGTTTGCACCAGTGGAATCAGGAAGTGACACTCAAGGTAAAGACCGGAGCTCCACTGAAGAGAACCGCAGACATCAGTGATAGCAAAGACTTGAACTCAGCTGATTTCCTAACGGGGAATCCAGCATGACAAGTTTCTCCAGTAGAATCAACAGCACCATCTTCCCCTTTATTTTTCCTTTTATGCTGTTGACAACAATCCTCAGGTTAGTCATCTACACCCAGTACCACGCTGATTCAGTTCAACTGGGTGTTACAAGCTCACCATTAGTTAATCTATCATATTAATAAAATAAAAATTCTACAAAAGTTATTAATAATTATAACTGTTGATGTTGAAACAAATGCTAGATTAGATACATAAATAAGGAAGAACATAATAAACTACTTATCCTTCAGGTTACCATTATTATTTTTTACTGTTAATGGCAATATAGAATATGAAGCCATTTTCACATATACCTAAATGTAATATTAAATTGTGCTTTTCATTTGTTACTAGTATATATGTCCCTATTTGAATCTATTTAAAGACACATTCTGAGATCATAATTTAAAAGTAGCACACAACGTATAGTTCTCAATTCTGCATTTGTCTCAATAATTTAGTAAATTATAAAATTCCTTCTTTCAGATAGTAAAGCTGTATAACTTTTTCTTTTGCCTCAGGCAAAGTACTACTATATGATTTATCTTCCCTACTTGCCTTTCTTTTAACAACATGAACTTTTCTCAGACAAGTGCAGTGCTGTGTGTGACCCCACAGAGAAAGAGATTTCTTTTTAAAGAATGTGTACAAAGTACTTAATAAGTCATGTCATTCCATGATTTACTGTATATTGTATTTTCAGTGACTACAGTTAACTTTCTTGGTCTCTAGATGCCAACATTTTAATAAAAACAAGACATTTTCAACAAAATGTCAGAAACAAAGTGATCAAAGTGCTTTGGGAGCCGTTTGGCAACAGTCTGAGCTTTGAATTTCCTATTCAGTTTCCAAAACATTCACTTAAAAAGCGTTTATTGAAGCTGAACTGCCTTTATCAGCCTGATCAGAGCTCCATAAAGAGCATGCATGATTCAACTGCCTTCCCAAGCTTTAAAAAATATCACTTTGATATATGCCTCACAAGTGCAGCACAATAGTTTTCATGCTCACGTTTGTTAAGATTTAGTGCAGCCATTAAAGAACAGAAGGGCTCTTTGGTGGCAAACCTCAGACATACCAAATATCCCAAAGCAAAACCTTCTACAAATCAGAGATTAAGGTACTGACAAAAATTTCCACTTGATTGCAGTTTTCCCCTTTAAACCTTATATCAGGAGTGACTATCTTTTCGATCAAATCTCTCAGAGAGGTGAATAGATAGTTTTTTCCCCCTCTTGGAGGAAAATATCAACTGAGAGATAAAAAGTGACATTTTATGTGCCTTGTCCTAGAGTCAATCAATTTATTTAAAAAACGGTGTGTGAGCCTGACCTATACATGAAGTTTGTGGCATGTCTCTTGTCAAGTATTGATCACTTAAGTCTTTACTGTTTGCCTACTGCAATGTAGCTGATAATCTCTTTTTATTTAGTTTGTGGGTTTGAATTCTTATCATGGCTTTGCTGATTTCTCTGGGACCTTTTAGATCTTGCTTTTGCTGTGCAAATGGCTATGGACATTAAACTTGCTGGAACACTTTTCCTAGGCAAACACTCTCTGTTCTCCATCAGTTCATGTATCAAGTGGTTTGCATGCAGATAGGGGACATTTGGAAGCAGCAGGAGCCATCAATCTTCATGACTTTGCTATACACCCCATTTCACCTCTACCTGGTCAATGAGGGTTTGGAAAGGATGACTGAGCAATCAGGCTGTCCCCTTTGTCCGGCATTAGGTATTTCTACCTAATTTACCTCAGCACTTTGGGTGTCAATGCTGGATGCTTTGAAAATTGGACAGAGGGTGATATGGTAAAATGTTCTCCATGTTTTGACACATGAGACATCTCTACTCACCTTAAAAATTGTGTTTTTGAATGTTATTCACAAATCAGAAGCAAAACTAAATTTGATTTGTTTATGTATAATATCTACTCATTATTGTCTCAATCTTTCAGGGTTATTCTAGGGTTAGAATAATGGCTTTATTTCTTGAATGACTTTATCAAGTTTCTGTATTGGCTGCATAACTGAAAACAAAAGCACAAAATATAAATGATGTTTTTTCACTTCACTTATTAACATTCTAAGATGTTCTGCAGTAAATGAGACTTGAAGTACAGTCATTTTAACATAATAGTTGATATAGTTTGAGAAAATTCTAATGTACATAGAACAGTAAAATTGCTATTGCATAAAATTCTTCATAGGAGTGTATGTTCTTGTGTGCTTTTAGTACATTTATATAAAGCCATGTGCTGCAAGATAAGCTCACTCCATGCGCAGTCAAGATGCTTGCTTGTTAGGGTTCCAGCTAAAGCTAAGTTACACCAACTGCTGAATACATGCTGAGCCTTGTCAGAGAAAAAAAATGACATAAAACTAAGGATATGAAACATGTAGCTGGCATGTGCCACAAGAAAAGTGTGTGAAAGAATGAATTTTGAGTTTCTTTAATTAAGAATGAATATATTAATTTGAGGCACTGATCTGGAATACAACATTTAAACATTTGGAAATGATCTCTATGTAGGGAAGATTTGCTACTAGGATGGCCCTAGTAGCAAATGATGACACACTCAAATAATATTAAAATATTGTAGTTGTCACTGCACATAGGAAAGGGATTTTAATTTCAAGAAATTGGGCTTGGTGGAGAATTGTACACAAATGATTGCTACTTGTCAGTTGGTTATAATTTCAAAGTGAAGTCCAGATATGCACAAATGTCAAATACGCTAGTACTATGCTAGTGAGGGTTACAGAAGCATCACCAAAAGTGTGATGCAGACTCTCTAAGTCTGCCCTGAAAATTTAGAGTCTCTATGATAATTAAGTTTTATTTTTGCAATTTGGCTACCAGGAATCTGAAAAGCTAGGCTGTAAGTATTGACTAGTCAGGTGTATGTAATTGTCGGTATATGTAAGTAGGTCATAAAAGCAAATGGGAAGCCTATTCTATAGTTATAGAAATATGTCCCTTTGTTATAAAAAAATGTCATGACAGTTAAAATAATACAGAAAATATTGTGAGTCAGACAAAGATTCTACTAAGTTTCTAACATTTAATAACTGCAAAATTTATTGTCTAGGGGTTGTAGGGATGTTACCTTGTCTTTTTCAATTCTTAGAACTGTTTTTATAATCCAATCTTTAAGAGTTAAAATCTCCAGAGGAATAATATTGCAGTAACCATGCAAATGTACAAGTAAACTACATTTGTACTAGAGGAAAATCAATTTTCTAATATTTGAAGATTATTGGAGACATAACTGTTAATAACTGAGAGCAAGGAGAGTATTAATGATCTTCTTATTTGATTGATATGTAATTAATATAGTAAGTAGAATCCTGTCCAAGGTTTTGTTCTCACTATCTCTACTAGTTACTTTAATCTAGTCAGAGATAAATTTCCATTCCTTAAATATATAATCTGAATAGTTGGTCTCTGGTAATCTGACAAAGGGTCAGATCATGGGTAATAAAATCAATGAGGAAGTGTTTTTAAAATCAGTAAGGATTTTAAGAATCTACTGTACAGCCAGCCATGGGATATATACTTGTAATGGCAGTTTGAGGCTAGCTTGTGCTACATAGCGAGTGTAAGGCTAGTCTGGACTACACAGTGAGATTCTGTCTCAAAAAAACCAAAGCAAAACGAAAAGCATATTAAGAAACTAGTAGTTACAAAAGAATTCACAAGGTACCACTATTTAGGGAAAAGTTTCAACATTCTTCCAGAGAAAATATTAAAATATACTACATCTTTTATCATAAAGAAGGATGGATGCCTTCAAAGCCTTGTTAGATCCTTGAGGGAATATATTCTCCAGTTGAAAAGGCTCCATAGCACAAATTTCATGATCTAAAATACTTCCAGCTTTGTGAGGGGTCCAAAACACAAAATTTATTTTTCAGTAGATTTGATACAAAACGAAGTAGAATATAACTATTACAATAGTTTACTTTTAATTAAAACATGTTTACATGTTAAACATGAGTTATATGAATACAAATAAGACAGCTGTTAACCATATTTATTTGCTTGTCACACAGATCAACAAGCATGCATGAATTATAAGACTTCATAACAAACTTTTAAAGCAATATGCAGAGACTGGTAAGGACATATGTGGTTAAAGGGAAAAATACAAAAGCAAAGTAATAATTGTGGTTGTTTTGCTCTAATAATAGAAACAGAAAATAACTAGACTTTTGAATATACATTTTGAGAGACATTTATTCTGTTCAAACTTAAATAAGAAATTTCAGTTTTTAATGTCTTTAAATTTGGAATTTATTATGTAATTATCTAATCAGTTAATCATTTTAATTTTCAATATATTCTTTCTTTAAGTGATAAGTATTCAAATTTCTTCCTGCCCTATATAAAATAAGACTCAAATGCTACCTTTAGTAATGTATTTACAGAAAACCTTACTGTAAACATATATGTTTATAAAGACAGTTGGTGCTATCTGCTTAAATATGAGGGGCAAGATCGAGACCAAAAATCTAAATTTGTTAAGTATATTAAAGTACAACAATGCAAAATCTGTTGTGAAAAGAATCTCACCCAATTTTTAAAAAAATGTGCAGTAGGGAAAATTACAGAATAATGGGTGAAGTATGTGAAATGTCAAGAATAATTTTAAAAAATGATAGTGTCGAATATCAACAAAAGTAATACATCTTTCCTCCTACAATATTCTCTTCCCCTTTTATTATTATTAAATGTCATCTCCATTCTTAAATTATTAAGAATAATGCTTGCAAAGGATTTCTATAGTTTCTAGGTAATTTTATATAGCTTCTTGATAAAACATTTTTCTATTTATAAATTCATTTTAGGGTCTAAGTCTTGCTGTGACTTAAATGGGTCAAATTTATAACATAATATAAATGATTTAAATTTTCCAAGTAGTATGACTTTATTTATGTTGGAGTTTTAAAAACTCATCTATGAAGTCTCCATTTACTGGAATGATTTAATTACAAGTGTGTGTATGGGTGTGTGTGTAGTACTAATCAGCTAATCAGCATTCTGGTTGTTTTGGTACAATATCTGATAACTAAAATTTAAAGGAGTAAAAGTTATACTTGGTTATTGTTTCAGAGCGCATGGTTTGCTATCTCTAAGGTAGAAACATCATGATTGAGGACCACAGTGGAACAAAATTCTTATTTGTGGCTAGAAATCAAAATAGGACAACAGTGCCAAAGAAAAAAGTATTAGTGATCAGGTGAAATATCCAAATCATGCCTTCATGGCTTATCCAGAGATACCCAGATGGGTACTTCATTGTTTGCATAGGTATTTCTCAAGCGAATCAATTTGACAACCTAACTTTACTGTGTCATCTCACTGCATGTCAATCTGACACACTAACATACCTCCTTAAGTCATGCTTACTATCCAATAAATCAAAACAAAAACAACACATACACAAGATCATAATTTTGCCTGGCTTGATAAAACTCTCCCATATACAATAGAAAAAGAGTAACATATCAATATCTCAACATTTCCAACATTTCTAAAAAGCCCAAGTCAAATTCTCTGGAGACATGAAGCAAAGTGAACTATAAATACTGTTTAAAAAAATTATTAATCCCAAGTTACCAGTGCACAGGGCAAACATCCCCACTAATAAAAAGAAAATAAAAAGAATGAACATTTAGAAAATGACAAGAAGAAAACTGAAAATCAATTTTGGCAAATGCTCATCCTTAGCTCCAAGTATGGGATTCTAAAGGGCATAAAAACATCCCTCTGATCTTGTTGAATGCAGCCTATGGGGCCTGCCTCTTAGGTTGGTTCCACTTCCATCCTACAACTTCCTTTGACAGATATTCCACATACTTATCATATCTGATTCCATTGTACCTTCACCCTCATTTCCATAGCTTCACACATTCCCCTCTTGGGAGTTCCTTGCCTAATTTCTAGGCCTTTCTCTGAAATCTAGATGGAAGTCAGCCTGACCTCACAACTCTTGTGTTAAGTATTGTGGTAAAAGTAGAGTCATTCACCACATTATGAATGAAGCCAAGTTTGCTCCCAGCTGCAACATTAAATCTTCCCCTTTGAACCATGGCTGCAGCAGCCCATGATTAGATATCTGAACATGGTGAAGTGAGTTCTACAGAACCAGTTCTGTACATGATTCTTATGGACAATGGGCAAAGGGTCTCAAATTTCAAGTGAAAAGTTTGCACATTTGCACCCTTGAACATTCAGTGAGTAAGGTTCACAAGTTACTCGGATATGCTCAAGGCACCTTGATTTACCTAGTTCAAAGTTATTTTAATAGCATTAATATCTTCAACATTAATAGCGTTAATATATTCAGGAACTATACTTACTTTAACCTCAAATGTACCTGTGATTTTCTTGTGGCCAAAATTTAAGTTTCATAAAGATTTCTGTTCTGCCCTTTGCTTCCTTTTCTCACTGAGAATCTGGCAAAACACAGAAATTAATACCAAATTCACAATCTAAATGTTGAACTGTCTTAAAATTTCCTTCACAAAATTGAGCCATTCACTGCTGTTATTTTCAGTCTCTTTCAAAGTCTCGGTTCATGTGGAGAATAGAGACAGTTTTTTATGCCACATTGTAACAAATTCTCTCTAGTTAAACTCCAAACGGAGTTCTTGTTTCCAGCTAAAAACTCCAGAGATTTCCTTCCTACCCACATTCCTGTCAGAATCATGGTTTTCAGAGCTCTTTCCACATCACTCCTGAAGTTCTATTTACAATGTTTTAGAACTTTTCAATCTGTGGTATTTTTAAACATTAGATTACTACTCTGAAATAAAAAACAATATTTTTGGGTCATTTGTAGAAAAATAGATGCATGTTGTGACAATAATCTTAAGTGGAAAAAATCAAACAAGCAAGATTAAATATGGTATGGTTTATCTTAAAGGAGAAACTGAAAGTATAGATAAATTAAGAGAATAAATAAAAGTTTCATCATAGGAGAGAGAGAGATAGACTTCTTCAATGGAAAGAAGATCAAGAGATTAAGAGATTGAAGTAGAGTAGAAGCAAGTACAAGGGAAAGTAAATAGAATCAAGATGTGTTATGTTCATATAACAACTCCCCATGCTGACTATAGTCAGTATATTACAACAAGTGCTGGTACAAAAAAAAAAAAAAAAAAAAAAACCACAACAACAAAAAAACAAACTTTCCAAAATCTCCCATTAACCATTTCCAAAGACTTCTAATTCACATGGTCAGGTTCAATAACATTAATGATCCTACTCCTGGAGCCAATTTTATGTGTGACTCACTTTTTTCTTGCTGGAACAAAATGCCCACACCCATAATTTAAAGAAGGCAATGTTGAATTTGTTTAAGAATCTCAGAGGATTCCGTCCATGCTTAACCAACTCCAAGGCAATAATACAAGAGGAAAGGTAGAATAATAATGTTGTCTACTTCATGGCTACTGAGAGCCAGTACAGGAAACGATATCAGAGAGGAAGGGGAAGGGACAAGACATAATACACAAAGTAATATCTCAGCGAGTCACTTACATATCCACAAATATGTAGTGCTATTTAGGTGGCACTTATTAGGTGGCCCTCCATCCAGTCAAGTAGTCACTGCAGTTAACTGGTCATGTATTTATATGCTTAAATATATATTTGATTTTTAAATTCAAATTTAAAATAATACTATAATGAAACGTGCATAAAGCAATTTTAAATTCATTAAAATTTAATAATACCTGATATTCCAAATATTAAACATTTGGTTTTATTCAGATACATAAATAACACCATGCATTTTAAATTTATCGTTATCTATTGTAAGTGATGACAAATTCTGAATCAATAGGCATATTTTGCTTTGATATAAAAGATAAAATAGCTAGTTTACTCATGTCATAAAACCAGTTCAGAAACTTGAAATAAAGCAATGTTTTAAAAATATTTTGTAGCATCCTATAACATCAAATATTTATAATTAAAATATGATTTGTTAATTGTACACTATTAAATGTCACTAAGCTGTACAAACTTCTCTCACTGGATAAATGAAATGGATGAATTTTTTGCTATTCCTTTTACTAAGTAAAACTGTAAATCCTGGTCATTATGCATGAGAGAGTTATATTAATGTTCTTTGAGTAAAGACAGTAAGCGGCATATCAGGAACATGAGACCTGAAAATGCAATGACAGAGAAATCTTTGTGTCTCATTTTTATTATAAATAAGATTAAATGTATAATGTATTTAAATTAAAAGTTATTACAGTAAAAGACAGTGTAATTTTTGCCCCTCATAAATCCCCACCTTCGGTTTTAAACATATTTATACTACTCTTCTTGACACATTCTGAATCTGCGAGTGACGCATTCTGAATCCAGGCGTCTGTAGTCACGTTGCTGTGTCTGCTTCAACATGCTGAATCAATGAAAACCACGTACCTTTCCTGGTCATTTTGACTTTCGGTCAGAGACAGAAATTGCATTGTCCCACATCTGGGGAATAAGGTGGGTAAGGACACACTGTGAATTTTTATTTGACAGTAATTGACAATGAGGAATGATCACAATATACAGTGAATGTAGATTTTTTAAAAGAAATTTACAGTAAAGCAGGTAGGGCCTTTAATCCTCAAATACTTGCCTTTGCCTGTATTTCCATGGAAAGTCACCACTTCATATTTTTTACCATGCTTCATAAACAGCTTTGAAAACTTCTCCAGAAAGTGGCATAAATGTTGCCATAAGTGTGTTTCAAATATAAAGGAATATTTTGAAGGTTATTAATGACAATATGACCTTTACACTGATAAACTTTTTATTTCAACATTCACTGTATTTTTTATTAATTCTTGCATATCTCAAAATGAATGAAAATCTGTCAATGTGAAAAATACTATCTGCATGTACACGGACACATGCACATACAGGTGTGCAGAAGCATAGAGGAACACAGCATTAACTGCGGTCTGCTCTTCTACAATAAGGCCTGCAAACAGCAGTCTAAGGAGACAGTAATTGCTTTTCAGCGTGCCCAAACCACAGAAACAACTGTGGTTTTAACACTAATCACATCACAAAACTTTCTAAGAGTGCAGTGAGGCAGTCTCACCATTCCAGCGCTCCTGTCCAAACCAAGGTGTTGTCAGAGAAGGTAAGCAGGGACAGTCCTTTGGCTCCATGCATAACAAGATCCCCTCAGGGTGGTGTTAATGGCGACAACATGCTTCCCCCACCCCGTTCAGTCAGAGAGGATTGGTTAAGAGGTGGAAATGAGTAGAATTTGTATTCTACTTCAAATAATATGGCTCCATCACTTATAATGTCAAAGGGAGCTGAGCAGGGAGGTGGAGAACCCTCCGCCACCTGAGAGAGTCCACAGCAACCTCCGTCCCCTTCCAATGTGTTAGCAAAGGAAAGCAGTTAAGGTGTCTTCTTTACACAATGTTCCGAGACCAATGTTATGTAACGCATTTCATCCTTTCTCAAAAGAGCAACAATTTGTATAACACTTCTAGAACTATAATCTAGAACTATAAAAACAAACAAAAAAAACACATAAAGAAAACACTGATTTCCTTAAGTAGTTGAAAAAGAGAAGGATAAAAGGAAGAGTAATGAGAAACGATAGGAGCAAACAATGGCTGAAAATTCATGTATTTATCTGAAAAGCTAAACCCATGGAATCAAGATTCAGAGTAAAACCTAAGCACAGTAAACCTAAAGAAATCTGCACTAATGTATTTGATGTACAAACTTCTGAAAGTCAAAAATCAATAAAAATCTTGAAAAAGAAGTGACAACTTACTTGTCGTTAGTAAAAAAGTAACTTAAAGCACGAAGTCTCTCATCAGGAATCATGGAGGTTAGGAGAAAATGTTTTGACTTTTTTAAAATTATGAAACAAATTAGCTGTCACTCCAGGTACGGAATGTCGTGAAAAATATCCTTTAAGGAAAGAAAATCAAGAGATTCTAAGACAAAACCATCTCAACCTCATTCAAGATTAAAAAAAAAGAAAAACCCTCAGTAAACTATGAATAAACGGCCAAAATATCAAATAGTGAAAATCTACAGAAAGTTGTGGACCATGTAAATTATTTTCCCCTATGAAACTCGAGAACGTGATAAGTACGAAACCAGAAATGAACACAGGCAAATATGTCAAATTGTTAACAAGAGTGGATAAGCAATTCAATGAAACAGATAGGCTTTCTAAATAAGACTAAAGGTCCATAGGCAATATTAACAGCAATAGCTTGACCTAATTTTTACAGTTTAAGCAGAAAATGAAATAAAAATTGACCACAGACTTAAATGTAAATAGTAAATTATAACAAAAATGGAGAAAAACATTCAAGATGTAGAGTGAAACATAGTTCTATGATATAATACTTAAAAAATGACACCACCTAGAAAAATTATAATAACCTAAACTCCAAAATAACAAACTTCTTTCCTGCAAAAGTTCTTTCTAATTAAATGGAGTAACCTTCAGCAGACATGGAAACCACATTTCCAATATAAAAGTAATATCCAGTATATATTAGAGTCTTACAAAAATGTGGCCAAAATGACAAGAGATATTTCATGGAAATTAATATGCAGATATGTATAAGTATTGATCTTTAATATCATTAATCATTAGAAAAAATTGCAAATTAAAATCAAAATGTAATACTTCAGTACACCTACCTGAATAACAATAATAAACAGTTGCAATATCAGTTGCCAGTAGTAAGCACGCATCACTCATACTTTGCTTTTGAAAAAGTAAAACATTATAGTCAATTTGGCAATTTCATATAAAAATATGCAATCACTACCTGAAATAGCAATTATACTCCTGAGCATTTATTCCCAAAGAAATGAAGGTTTATGCTACCCAAACACCTGTACGTGAGTGTTCATAGTGGCTTTGTTCATAACAGTAAAACTACAGGAAACAACCTGTCTTGTCAACAAACTGGTCCATTTATATCACAGAGCACTAGTCAGCTTTAAAAAACACAGTGACACAATGAATGCTGAAATCTATGGAGAATTATGCTCAGTGGAAGGAAAAGTTCAATCTCACAATATTATCAACTATATGATACTATGAAACATAATATTCTCAAAGTGACAAAATCATAAAAAGGGAAGCTTACTATTGTCTCCAGGGAGCAAGAAATGTTTATAGACAGAACTAAAAGTGGACACTATTAAGTAGTATCAACACATGTGATTTTTGTGATAAGAGAAGTTTTCTCTATCATTTTCTTATTAATATTATGATTGGGCTTTGAATTACACTAGTGCAAGAGTTAGTATGAAAAATGAATGGAAAAGAAACAAAAGAGATTTCTACATTTTTTTTAACAACTGTGTGTAAATTAGCAATTACGTGAACGTAAAAAATACTTTAATTAAAAGACAGATGTAACCAACACACAGTTTTGATAGTGTCTAAAGAAATATATAAAAAATTATTTTAACCATATTCATGATCATATTATTATCCTATTTATTAACTATGTTGCAATAAATGTCTTTGCACATACATGCTTTTGATTTTATTTCTTAATGTAGATTCCTAAAAATAGCATGCTTAGATCAAGTATTTTTATATTTTAACATGTATTAACAAGTATCTTTCCTACAATAAAATTGGTCTATTTTTTCCAGCAACAAGGAACAAGTATACATTCTTCTCATTGCCAATAAAAAATATTGTAATGTTCATTAATATTTTGCAACTGGCTCATCTTACAATTTTCATGTACCAATATTTTAACATTTATACTCATGTTCAGATTCTATTTATGTGTTTTAGATATAAAGCTGCTCATTTTCTATTTAATTTGTTCCCTTTTTGTATGAATTTGCATGTGTCCACTGAATGTTATAAATTTTGTCCTTTACAAAATGTTAAAATGTAATTTTGTTTAAATTTATAAGAAGTTTTTCCAAGTATATTATCTTATTTAAAACTACATAGGATAAAACGGTTATTCCTGCTTTTTAATTTTTAGTTTCATATTTTGGAGCACTTACCTCTGTACCACTGCCAAAAAAAAAACAAAAACCAAATTCATTGAAACATTCTTGTTGTGAATTTAGAACTGTATTGTTTAAAATTTGCTCTGGAAAGAGTGGCACATACCTGTAATCCCAGCACTCAGGAAGCTGAGGTAGGAGGGTGGGACACAAAGTGAGTTCAAAGGCAGCATGAAATACATAGTGAGACCCTGTCTCAAGAAAGAAAGAAAGAAAGAAAGAAAGAAAGAAAGAAAGAAAGAAAGAAAGAAAGAAAGAAGGAAGCAGGGAAGAAAGAAGGAAGGGAGCGAGGGAAGGAGGGAAGAAGGCAGGCAGGAAGGCAGGAAGGCAGGAAGGGAAGGAGGGAGGAAAAAAGAAACAAAGAAAAAATGAAATAGAAAGACGGGTTTAAATAACATAAAGATATGAACTGCAAAACAAGACCCTGCCTCAAAGCAAGAAGAAAAGAAAGAAAAATTGAAAAAGTATAAAAATGAGGTATAGATAAATAAAAGAGACAATGTTTAGAAAAACCAAGGCGTTCAGAAAACTTCAAGTAAATTACACACTGTTTTCTCATAGAAATGAAATGGAATGGCTGTGGGACCTTTTCATAGTACTTCAGTTTCTGCAAAATCTTTTTTTATATTTCACTGATTTATTTATGTGATAAATTCATATTAATTTGATTGTTTCCCTAAATTCTGATAATTTATAATTCAAATGTCATTTTCATTTGCTTTTTTTTCTTATTCTTATTCTGCTCCAATTTTATAATGAGCAGCATCTATTAATTGAATGCAATTCAAATGTTTATATAGGTATAAAGAAAAATGCTATTTGGAGGTCTTTTCTTTTGCCCATACCTTACTTTATATAGAGAGAGTAAAAAAGTGAAGATTGTGTTTTACCTTAGCTTATCTGTATAGGTTTTTTAATATGCATAAAAATTAATTTTGATTGATCCTTGTTGACTTTATTGCAACTCAGTTTGTTTGATGTGTCATTTAACTATTTAATTTTGGTATATTCTTTAGCATAGCTAGCATAGCATTTTTATCTGCTATTTAGGAAAACTAAGGGGCAATATGTAATATTATATTCTCCCCGAGATACTCAAGTGTTTTTACATGGTTTCTCTTTGGTGGAGCATGCCCTCCTGTTGTATTTTCTCCTACCTTACAATTGCCCTTTAGATAAAAATTTACCCAAGCACAAAGATATTATTATTATTAATTATTAATGGTGACATAGTTGTATTCATTCTCAAGTCAGTATGTTTTTCAATATTGTGATGATAGTTTTGCATCCCCAGTCCTTTTTAAAACTTTCTATTTATGAACAGGGTCTTAATAAATCATTTATTTGCCTAGACTTGTTCCTCTTGCTTCAGCCTTCCAAAGGTGTGGGAGTATAGAACAATTAATTTTTTATGAAAACTCAGTAGTCAATATTACAAAATATTCTCACATTTTGATTATTGATTGAATAATCTGCTGCTAATGAGTTAAAAATATTAAATAAATAAATGTTAAGCAAACCTTAATTAAACGTATCTGGAAATTTATGTTGAAAGTAAAACAATGAATTTTTCACTTGTATGCCACTAACAAACTGTAATTTCAGCATCTCACCAGAGACTTCTTCAGTAATATTCAGAAGCTCAACAGATTTTCAGGGCTTTTAGATTTCTCAGTAGCTTTGAAGGTAATTGCAGAAACACTATTAACAGACTTTCTGAATACGCTACAGGCAAGCGTCTATACAGTGATTACCACATGCTTCATTTTAATACTTACCTCATGCTTCTTTAAATATCTCATATTTTTAGAATTAGAAGGATCTCAAAAAGTCATTTGGGTTTTTAAATAACACTGGGTGAATAAAAGTTTTCTTCAAAAGGTTAAAAGAACCCATAACTCTTCAAATACAGAAAACACAGATGATCTCTTTTGGTAATTGTTAAAGGTCATGTTTTAATCTAGTGCCTTAGACTGATAATAGGAAACGGCCAGAAGACTACAGTTGAAGGTCATAACATCAAACTGAACTCAAAGTATATTACAATAAAATCAATTAAGCTTGATATTTTTCTTCTGAAATTATTGGATTTAACCAATATGAAAGCCCTATATTTAATATTAGTATTTTTAGGAAATTACATAGCTATATTTTTGCTACAATTATAATAGAGAACAAAAGTGAATTAGATAGATCATAGAAGAGTCCATTTATTTTTACTTGTATATATATCTTTTGGTTTATATGCCATCAAATGTAGTGTTAATATAGTTTTATTTTCAAACGATATCATGACCAGGTATTTAATTTAAATATTGTGTATTGTAATTTTTTCTTTTTAATATTTATTTACTGCCAGATGAAATACCTGATTAACACTTCCAACTAAAACTCTCCCAAGTGAAATCTAAACAGTTTTAAACTATCTTTGTGTGTCATTACCTTTCTTTACTGCACCTATAATGTTGCAGTAAACTCAATCTGAAAAAAAAGAATTGCCTTAAAATTGACACATTATGTTACCAAAGTAAAATTAAATATAATTCAACATTCATGAAATGTTATGCTTAGCAATATAATAACTAGATTGATATTTCTTTAAAATAGTTGATAATTCTAGTCTCAGTAAAATATTTCAATAGTTTGACTGACTTGTAATTTTCCCTCTACTAAATCGAAGAAGAAAAACTTCCATGAAAAATTTAAAATCTGCCAAATTATTATCAAAGTTTACCATAGAAATTAAAAAGTCTGGAAGAATTAATACAGTTATATGCTTGATTTTCTTTTCCTGTCTGGCCCTGTTATAGTCTATACTTTATTTTCTTTAAAAACTACCTTTAGATCTTCAGACAGTGCTATGACAATATAGGTCAAAAAAACAGGTGCTAATTGGCTAAGGAGAAGTAAATTTTAAGTTAAATGTGAGAAAAAAACAGTGAAATTGTATTCTCAATTAACAAGGAATGAGTGCAAAATAAATACAATAAATTTATTTACTATTTCATAATGTTCTTAATCTCAGCTACAAAAATAGCTCTTTAGAACTACAGTGGCAAATGAGGAATGGGCAAAGAAAAACCTATTAAAGGAATAGTTTCTTCTGTTTTGTTATTTGTACAAGATATTCATTCAAGTCATCTCAAGCACGTTATGATATGAAGTTGCCAATGATTTCAGAGGAAAAAGAAGAGAAAAAACACATATTCTGTTAGGTTCTACAAACTCAAAAAGCTGACAGTTTTTCCTGATTATTTAATGTTTTCATTTTGATTTTAATATTTATTTTTTACACATTCCTTATTCAGAAGAAATCAAAGCACATTGGAGTCAGTATTGTGAAGCTTGAACAGTGGTAGAAGTATTATCTGTCCCAGTTTTGTTTTGCTCGCTGTTCATTGAAGAATTAAAAGGTTTACGCACAAAAATTTTTATATGAAACAAGCAGAAAACAAATAATGTGCAAAAGTTGATGGCTGCAATTGTTAACTGACTTTTTTTTTCCAGCTCAGGTAATGACTATTTAAACATCTTTTCCTGGGCTCTGATCTACAAGCAGATAATACCATGTGGTTTGTAACCAAGAAGTTCAAAATTTCTGCCAAGGAAATTGCCGTGACACACATATATTTATCAATATGTACCACATAACTTTAGAGGTGGTGTGGCAGTGCATGCCTATGGTCCCATCACTGCAAAGCTGATGTAGAAAATTTGCAATTTTGAGCACAGCCTGGATAGCTTAATGACTTAATGATTTTAAATGAAAAATAAGTAAAGGTTTAGGGAATAAAATTCACTGGGAAGCTGGGTTTGGTCTTCAGCAATGGCAAAAATGTATAGTTTAGAGGAAGATTTGATGTTTCACATTTTATTTATTTCAAGCTCAATTTATAGAGAGATTAGAATTATTAATATATTGAAGTTGTTAAGGATTAGAATGGGTGATGTTAATAGTAGCAAAAATGAAATAATAAAATTTTGATAATGTAATTCCTCTTAGATTAAGTGTATATCATACATCCCGTGAGAAATTTATAGCCCAAATAATAAAGATATATTTTGTATTGGACTAATGTTTTTACAGGATACATTGACAAATTCTGGATACACTATAGATACAACCATTTGAAGGAACTAAGGATCAGTAAATGCAAGAGAATTCAAGAATCAGTTTACTTGTAAGAGAATAATACCAGGTAAAATTTTAACACATTATTTACCTGAAGATACTTTCCGGACTAAATAACATGAAAAGAGATTAAAAATATTATTTTATAAATTGTTGGAAGGTTCAAATGATAAAATTTGGTATTTCTAGATAACCTAGTAGGAAGAATTCAAGAAAGAAATTGAAACTCCAAAGAGGAACTCCAAATTCTATATTCAATCATTTTTCTAGCTTTTCTTAATTCCAGAAATGTATATGTATGTGAAAGAATACAATATTCTAGGCAAAATAACAATAGTCAGATTTTTTTAAAAAACTTGAACCATTTCAGCTTCTGCTCATCAGAGAGCAGGTCTGGATTTGAGACTTAGGTTGATTGCTATCTACACCAAAATTCAACACTATTCAAAGAAACATGATGTAGTCGAGATTCTATAAGACATCATTCTTAAAGAAAGTGAGTGAAGATATGACACACAATAACTTATAATAATGCTGAAGTTATCATTAATTTAAAACAAAGATTATGAAGGAAAAAATGTCCCCATGAATAAACAGATTCAGTCTCAATAGAAAATGGATATTCAGAAAAGAACAAAAGGATTCATTTTCACATTAATGTGTTATTTTTACAAATTCATTAAGTTTGCAGAAAAAAATCATAATATGATGCAGAAATTCTATATTTATCACCTCATTCTCCTGTTTCCTTTTTTTTAAGCATACATTCTTGGGTTATATTTGTTAAACTCAATGAACTGATACTGTTTTATGTTCACTGAGGACTGTGCTTTGCATAATAGATTGGATTTTTTTGTCTAGGTATTTTGTTTGAACACATATATAACTTCATGTACCACCATTAATGCCTCATATAGAATAATTTCATTGCCTCAAATTTCCTTCTATACTGTGCATTTGTTCCTCCTATGCTTCTCAATTTTCTAAAAACGACTGATCATTCTACTAATCCTCATATTTTTTCCTTTTCCATAATATAGATATTATTATATATGCCTTTTCATGCTAACTTCCTTCAATTAGAATTTGCAAATTTGGTTTCTCCATATTATTTTGTGCTCTTAAAACTAAGTTCTCTATGAATTACACATTATTGTATAAATTCACCACTCTTTCTTTATTCATTCATCTATTGTGGACATTGTTTTAGTTAACTTTCCCGAAACTGAACAAAACACCTGTCAACCCCAATTTTGTTGTTTGGCACTTGGAATACAACTCAGGGCCCTGTGCTTGCTAAGCAGGGCTTATTACACCGAGCTACATCCCCACCCCCGACGCCCACAGTGTAGAGTGGGAAAGAGTGACCTGGGCACAGCGTCAGAAAACCCAGTCCCTTGGGTGGCTTGCTCCAAGGCTGAAACACAGCAGAAGGATGTGGCAGAACGAAGCTGCCCGCTTCCGGCAGCCAGGAGCCTCCAGGAAACCGTGCCGCTGCAGGAGCGGCCAGGCAGCAGACTTGGTACCAAAGCCTCACGCCAGGAGAACCAAGACCCACTGGAAATGTCTTTCCTGCCTGCCCAGGCAGCACTTGGAGAATTCAGACTGACATCTGGGTGGTGCTGAGTTTGTAAAAACTGTAAATCATTCTACCGTAAAAATTAACGTACAGGTTTCTGTGGACAAACTAGCAATTTTACAACTAAAAATTATAACGTTTAAAATAAAATTAAAATCAACATACTGTTTTAACAGTAGAGGAGGATAAAAGACTAAATTGGAACATGAACTTAAGATACATAAAGAGCAAGGAAAAATGTTCTATACGGACACAAATACTTACCATAGAGT
>PVJX010029792.1:0-22603 GCA_004027295.1 Dolichotis patagonum | reverse complement strand
TGTGTGGTCTATTTTAGAGAATGTCCCATGTACTGCTGAGAAGAATGTATATTCTGATGTTGTTGGATGGAAAACTATATATATGTCTATGAAGTCCATTTGTTCACAGGTGTGATTTAGTTGTTATTTCTTTGCTGATTTTCTGTCTAGTTGATCTGTCCCTTTGTGTCAATGGTGTGTTAAAATCTCCTGTTATAATTGTGTTATTGCTTATTTTATTCTGTCATTTCTGTTAATATTTGCTTTGTATAGCTAGGTGCTCTGGAATTTGGTGCATATATATTTAAGATTGTTATCTCTTCCTCTTGAAGTTTTCCCCTAACTAGTATGTAGTGACCTTCTTTATCTCTTTGGATAATTCTTGGTTTGAAGTTCACATTGTCTGCAAACAGGATAGCTACTCCTGCTTTTTCTGTTATTTCTGTTTCATTTCTGTTAGTATTTGCTTTATATAGCTGGGTGCTCTGGAATTACTGATTTAATACTGTCCTTCTTAGAAGTCCTACCAAGCTTCTATTCTTCTATTTCCATTGGTTCTATCTATCACATTGTGTCTTATTGGGATTTGAATATGTGTGAAAGTATAAACAAAATTTTTTATTGAAAATGAGATATTATAGTACCCATTGATCATTCTCTGTTATTCGGTTCAGAATGTCCTGTAACTCTTTCACTCTTTGAATGGTTTTATACTTTTTTGTTATGTTTGATATTATTGTATTTGAAACTATGCTCAACTATAGCAGAGAAAGAAATATTGTGATAGCTATTGTTAAGGTCCGGTTGTCTTAATGTTAAGTATTGTGTTGCCTCTGTTGTCTGGTTCCGATCTGCTCTGTACTGACCTCTTTTGTCTTATTCTTTTTAAAATAAAATGGAAAAAAAAAAGATGTCAAAATTCATTATTAAAAATGTAGAAAAAGAAAAATTATCATCATACCATTTCATAGGGACAGATAATCACAATACCAATACCTTTTTTTCAGTCTCTATTGCAGAGATAAGAAAATCTTCCTCATGGTGTTTTTATTAGTATGGAAAATGTTCTCTGCTTTTTAATTAGTGTGAAGAATATTTTCTTGTGCATCCTTAGGAAGGGCTAATGGGCAGTAATTTGAGAAGCAAAGATTGTCACATAAAAATTGTATTGAAAAGTTTTGGTATAACAAATGCTAGAGAAAATGAACCTCAGGGAGAAGCCCACGTCACAGAGCCAGCTGCTCAGGACAGGACAGCACACAGAGCTGTGGCCATGTGAGCCTCACCTTTGCTCAGCACTCAGAGCTCTGCCAGAGGGGCTGTGCGCCATCTTGACGGGCAGCCACCGGGAGGTGCCACAGGAGAAAGGCAGTGCACCCAAGCTCCCCGCGGTGACATTCCCCAAAGAAAAAGCCAAGAAGGACAGGCAAAGATAGGTGTCTACTTCCACAGGCCAAAGGCTGAACCTAGACCACGATCTCTTACCATGCACTGCACTAAAACTGAAGTGGATCAAAGATCTAGACCCGACAACAAAAACACTTTACTGTCTGGAGAAGAGAATAAGTAAAACTCTTGAAGACATAGCTGTAGACTGTGAACAAAACCCCAGTCACACAGGAATGCTACAAAGAATCAACCACTGGGAATATATCAGATTAAACAGCTTTTGTACATCAAAAGAAATAAACAGAGTGAAGAGACAACCCACAGAGTAGGAAAAATTTTTTACCAGCTACTCCTCAGACAAAGCACTACCTAGAGCATCTAGAATATATAAAGAATATATAAAGACTACATTTTTATAGAATAAAGAATATCTAGAACATATAGAATATATAAAGAGATCAAGACCCCTGCCCTCCAATTTAAAGACCCAGTCCAAAAATGGGCATCTGAAATAACAGATGCTTCTCAGATGAACAAGTACAAACAAAAAATAAATATACAAAAAAATGTTCAAGATCACTGGTCATTTGAGAAATGCATATTGAAACAACACTGAGATTCCATCTCATTCCAGGAAGAACGGCAACATCAATAAATTGACCAATAACAAATGCTAGTGGGGCTGTGGGGAAGGATAAACATTTCTCCACTATTTCTGGGGGTGTAGACTGGTGTAATCACTGTGGAAATCAGTGTGGAGATTGCTCAAAATACTAAAACCAGAGGTTCCACTTGACTCTACAGTTGTGCCCCACTGTGTATCGTCCTGAATGAGTTAAAAGCATCATACCACAGAGATATATGCACCCCGATGTTTATATCAGCACAATTTGTAATAGCTAAAACTTGGAAAGAGCCCATGAGCCCATCAGTGGATGAATGGATAAAGATTTTGTGGCATGTACATACAATAGAGTACTGCTTTGCCATGAAGAAGGACAAACTTGTTGTGTGTAGGTAAATGAATGCATCTCAAGACTGTAATCTTAAGGGAAACAAATTGAATACACAAGTTTAAATATTGCATTGTTTCTCTTGTGTGAGAAGCAGAAAGGGTAAATAAGGAGCAAGGAGGAGGACGGTATCAGGAAGTAGGGAGAGCATATTCAAATGGGAAGGGGAAGAAGGGAGGAGAGGGGCGAGGGAAGGCAGGGAAAAGATGGAAACAAAGCTTTTGTAAATGGAGAGAGGAAGAAGAGCTGAAAGACGGGGAGAGGAAGGAGGAAAAAAAGAAGAACTAGGGCCAGGGATTTAGCTCAGTGGCATAAGCACCTGCCTGGCAAGCATGAGGTCATGAGTTTGATCCCTGTTACCAAAAAAGAAAAAAAAAAGACATAATATAGTATGTACAGGTACAAATTCCCTATAATGAACGTGATCTTTATGTATGGCAAATACTGTGTGTAATAATAATTTTTTAAAAATGTGTCCACTGTCTTCGTCCTTTGTGCTGCTATAACAGAGTACCTGAGGCTGGAAATATAAAACACAGAAACGTTTCAGAGGTTGGAAGCCCAAGATCAAGGCACCCTCACGTGGCATGCACTGTCTTATGATAGATCCTCAGGTGGTGAAAGGTGGAAGGGCCAGAGATGGGGAGACACCGCCCCGGAAGGCGGAAGTGGGTCGAGCAAACCCGCCCTGCCGTCCCTTCGCACAGCAGCCCCAGCCAGCCCTGCGCACGGGGCCACCTGACCCGACCGCCTCCCCAGCGCTCTGCCTCTCAAAGCAATTAAACGGAATGGTTTCCAGCACCCTGGATCTGGAGGTTTGCAAACTCCTCATCAATGGTTTTAGACTTTCCTTAATTGGTGCGAGAGCCAGTAACTCAAAATGATACCATTTTCTTTGCCCGGGATCGCGGAGATGTTGATGGTGATTTTCATCTGAGCGCTGCCGCACACTCCAGTGCCCCCTCTTGGAAGCTGCAGTATTTTATTAAGACCCATGCAACCCAATTGCTGGCGTTTGTTATGTAAACTGGAGTTACCAGCTGTGGTACCTCAGGGCCCCAGAAAAATTCCACAGTATCTTCTTGTGTACGGTTTAAAAAAAAAAAAAAGTCACATTTAGAAAGGAAACTTGTGGAACCAGGAGAAGAAAATTTGGGGGTGTCCTCCTCCTGGGTGCTCCTCGGCGGGCCTGCTAAGGCTGGGGCTGGCAGCCTGTGGCAGTGTGGGTCCCCAGCCCAGCAGAGAACCTGCACCCTGGGGTGCTGGGCCTTTCCACAGGGTGGGCCCGGGACAGCTCAGGAAGGCGGGTTCCCAGGGTCCCTCTGGAAGCCCGCAGCTTCAGGAAGTGGAGCTTGTGAATGGACCCGCCAGCAGGACAAGGGGCCCTGGCCTTGGCCTGGCCCGCTAGTTGCCCAGGGCCACAGTGAGTTTCCACGGTCAGGGCACATTCCTCCCAGGTCCAGGACCCAAGCGTGTGCATCCTGAGAAAGGAGAGGGCAGTTCAGAGCAACCATCCTGCTGGAAACCGCAAGGCCCCTCTGGAAATACCTGGTGTTTCATGTGGAAAGCGGGAGGTGCTGGCTGGGCGCTCTTTGGCTGCCCCCATCCCTGAGAACAAGGGCTCCTTCCTGCTCTCCCAGCCTCGGCCCTGCGCCTGCTTCCTGCAGCTCAGCTGGCTGAGGTCGGGCATCTTCGATTTGCTCTCGCTCTGAGTTCGCCCAGTTTAATCCACGTTTATAGAGCTGAACTCAGGTACCATCTGGAGAACTCAGAAATGCCTCCGCTGGTTAAGTTTTCCTTAATTATGTGATTTTTAAAATATATTGTTTAGGGGGTGTCGTTTCCCATTGATTCCATAGCTAGATAAAATCAGGCCATATTTGATCGATTGCCATGTAGTAAAAATGGCTAAATCTTCTCTTGGGAAACTTCTTGTTTGTGTCCATATCAGGCGGACGAAGAAGAAAAGTCTTTCCAAATCATAAATCTGGAGTCAAAGGAGAAGTCAAAAAATGTAACAAAAATAGATAAAAGGTGACAGGCTAAAATTTTTATGTTAATGACACAACACCAAAATCATCGTCTAATTAAACAGACAAGTAACTGGAAAATTCCATTTCATAACGTGAACTAGTCATAATGATTTGGTAATTTTTAATGTCAATCATTCTCTTGCTTTCTTTTGTAGCCTTAATTTGTTTAGCATGTGGAAAACATACTCCATGTCCTTTAGTGGCTTACAGTCCACACTGTTTTGCAGACGTTAATACCTATGTGTAATCCACTAAATTTAATTTTCCACAACATTAACTTTTAAAACTAAATAGTTGGAAGTATTTTACTATTAAGGAAAACTCATAAGTGACTTACAAAGACCTAGAGAAATAAAACAATGCATTTATTTAGAATTTTAATAGATACATCTCAGGACTATGTTTGAATATTTTGAAAGTATAACTAAAAGTCAATGACTTAATAATTTTTTGTTATGTATATTGGCAATTTGACCACTGGATAAAAAAATGGTAACTTTATTTATTGACTAGTCAGTTGTGTGTCCATATCACTATATCCAATGACAGAATGGATATAATACTGCTATCATACCTTCAGTCACATGCTTGAAAGGTATTTTGCACTATTCTTGGAATATAAAAGTTGTTACTGTCATTATTATCATTAATCTTATATACTAATAAAAAGTGGCCTCTCCTTTGTAATTGGAAGACATTAACCACATTTTATGTGTATTTTAAACACTTTCAAATACTATTGTATTTCCTTTAACTTTTAGGGAAGCAACTGGCTTACATTCAGTCCCAACGTCTTTTTAGTTAGTGACATCAAAATCGCACAGAGTTTGAGCTGTTTTGCAAACCTCAGGCCATGGTGCTGGAAGAAAACTCCTTTCTGCAGTATAAGAACTGAACAGATATTTTAGAGAAAATTTTAAATCAATGATACTGCTATGAAATGCTATGAAACTTGAAACTCACCACAATGTTTAAGCATGGTGGAAAATCAAACTATTATTTTCAAACTCAGCACAAAAATGTGGAATTGGTTTGTAAAAGCACTTGTAAAAGTAACAGCCTTATATTAGATTAGAAGGCAGAGAATATTGGATACAATATAACTTATCTCTTCCAGAGGACACTGTGATTGCATATAGGCAAGTTATACAGTTTGCATAAAAATTACATTTTATAGCATCTTATGAATGTTGCTAGGAACAAATATGTGTGAGTGTATGTATGTATGCATACACATATACACTTCACTGTTAGTAGTTTACTAACCTCACCAAAGAAACATTTTGATGGTCCCGTACTCCTATCATAGGGCCAAAATTAGGAACTGGTCACTTGAAAGAGCTATATTTCTTTGTTTTCTCTTAACATCTACTACAATTTCAAAAAAGATTGGCAAAATGGATAGTGAGATCACAGTTCTTTTGCAGTCTCTGAAATGGTGAGTGTTGAGTCCTGATTCACTCACTCCTTATATGTAAGGCAGGATGCGGTGGGAGTTTAGACTCCAGGTGTTCTCCTGTGCTCCAGGGCAATATCTTACATCATAGGTCAGGTTTGCTGTGTGTATTTGAGAATTACCCAGGATTGCAACTTTCATGCTGATAGTGATGATCTCATGAAAATTTAAGTGGAGATAGGTGGATATCCATATATTCATAGAGACATATGTGTATTTCAAAGTTCATAATGTACATTTTTAAAATACGCAGGTTATTGTACATCAATTATGCTTTAATAAATGTATTTTAAATAAAATTTCTTTGTTATTGGGAATAAATAGTCAAGCAAACTACAAAAGATACATGAACTTCATATCAAAATAAATGGTCTTCAACCTACGGAGTAATGGTTAATTTTACCAGTAAGTGAAGAAAAACTGAACTTCAGCTAACAACTTCAGAGTGGCAAAAAAAAACCTCAAAGTTTAGCAACTTCCGGTGGCAAGAAGGGGTGAAAGCGGGGAGCCACTTTCCCTGTTACTAATAGTCATTAAAAAAAAAAAGTGGTGAGAGCCTACCAAGGGTTGTCAGGCAGATTCTACCAAGATTTCTACCAAAGTGACTAATGCATTTAATTTTGATCCACAATTGCTCCCTGAGGAGTTTATTTCACAAATCCGCAGGCCTGAAATAAGTGGCACACACAGCCGCAGGCACTGTTCCTCCTTTTCATCAGCGTGTGGAATCAGTCTCGGAGGAGCCTAAGACATAGGGTCACACAGCTTAGCTGTGTTCACATGCTACGTCACACAGCTGCAGAAAGAATAAGGAGACGCTGTGCCGTGATGGGGCAGACACTCCCGAAACTCATTGTTAATAAAGACGGTCAGCAGTGCATTTGATTCACTACTGTGCTCAAAATGAGAAAACAAGATATATTTGCTTTGCCGTGTTTGCATTCAGCAATGAAGGAAAAGTAGAATAAAAAAGTTGCTTGTAAGCAAGGAAACTTTGGTAAATGGAGACAAGAATGGGAATAAAAGTTTTCTTTATATTTCTTTTTAAGTTGATTTAATTTGCAATTAAGTACATCCTAATTGCAAATTAAATCAACTTAAAAATAAATATAATTTAATAATTTGCTTAATTTGCAGTTAAGTATATCTTAATCCAAAAACAGTGAAATGTGTTTTTTTATATTTATGAAAAAGCAACCAGTTGGCTGGGCGTGGTGGTGCACACCTGTAATCACAGCACTCGGGAAGCCTGAGGCATAAGACTGCTGAAAGATGGCGAACATCCTGGGCTATACAGTGAGTTCAAGACAGCCTGGACTGCACAGCAAGACCCTGACTCAAAAACAAAACAAAAAAATAAATAAAAAGCAGTCATGATCCTACATTAAGGATTTGTTATGAGTTTGTTAATGCTCAGTTTGGATCTCAGATGTACCTCAAAGGCCCATGAGGAAAAGGCTTGGTTCCCAGGCATTGTTGCTGGAAGATGGTGGATATGACACAGTCAGACACAACACAGGGACAGAGGCCAGACCTCTTGGCTTTAATGGGTCACACAAGGAAAGCATGATCTGTGCTTTCCTCTGAGGTGGTGTGTCAGTGATTAGTAAACAGATTTAATATAAAATACACAAATATATAAGAACTTGCAATATTGCCTTACAATGGCCACCCACAGTGTTGAGTGCACAACAGTGTAAAAGGTCAGTGCACTGAGGATCCAAAGGATGCAGTCGAAGGCATGGAGCCCTGTGTGGTACCCCATGAGAGTCTGTATCCAGGAGGCCAAAAGGTCTTCAGTGGAAGCCAGGAGATGATGTCCAAGGTGAAATCAAAGACTGTAGCTCCCCTGAAGAAAACTGTTGGAGACCGGGCTGTATAAGGTTAGGTTGCTGAACACAGGGGCTTCTGGCTGTGTTGGAAAAAAGCATATGCACCATGCTCTGAAGTAAAGATGACACCACAGCTGAGGCAGCTGAGGACATAGGGTGCTGACATCCCCATTCCAATAGTGCTGCCAACCTTAGAAATCATATAGTTCCATCTATTGGCAAAATTTACTGCTTGGAGATGTCTTTGAACTGATTCCCAAGGTCTTGCTCAGTTCCCATGCTTGCCACAGTATCTCCGTCTTTTGTTTGAAAACCAATAAATATAGACTATCTGGTGGAGCTCTTTGTCTTTATGAGAGAGAGAGAGAGAGAGAGAGAGAGAGAGAGAGAGAGAGACAGAGTTTTGACCTTCCTGAATGCTCCAAGACTCACACTATTACTCTCATTCCACGTATTTAACAGATTGGGGCTAGGCCAAGACTGTGAAACAAAAGCAATCCTTCCTTCATTTCCCTTTTATGCCACTATGGTGCTGAGCCTTCCTAAGGTTGGGTCTTCCACATCCAGAACTATGCTGAACCAATCTAGCTGGGCATCACTGAAGTTGGCACCATCAATCAACCATCACAAGTAGTTACAGGCTTAAATCAAGTTTTTTCTAAAGCATGATGACTCCTCACCTGTGTCCACAGATGCCCAGTAGGTGACTAAAAGCAGAACAGAGCTTGATCTTCATTTATTACCTTAAAGCTTGGGTCAGAGTATTGTTCATCTCTGCCTATGGGTACTTAGTACTTTGGGGAATGTCTTTTATAGAAGTTTGGAAGACAAGGAAAATTAGCCCTAAATTTACATGATCTATCTCATCACTATTCAGGACATCAATAAATAAGACTCACATGTAAAAAAAAATATTTACTATATCCAAAAGTTTCCAGTCATTGCACTAAACCCAAGGACACGTTGGGTTAGAGCAGAATCTCACATGACTGTTCCACACCCAGTGGAAACTACCACTGTATGAAAACAAATTCCCCCCTCAAGCACTAAGGTCTTTCCCTGGAGCTGTCTTGCAAACCAAAACTGAGGCCATGATCAAACAGACCCTTCTCACCTGGCCTTGCTTTTGCATTAGCACTGCGTCTCCTTCAGCCACTCAAACTGGAACCCCTGTCCTATTTTTTCTTCCTTTTCCTAATAAATCTGCCAGTGCCTCTCACTAGTGCATCAGTGCTTTACTGTGATGAAATGAAGGAGCCTATTCTGTGGAGGGGGTGAGATAAGGTCCCCATTTCCTCTTTGGGGGAAATTTTTGAATGAATCTGGTGACAGACATTGAGAAGTGGGGCCTTATGAGAGATAGTGTGTCTTTGGGGCAATCACCTGAAGGGTACTGTGTGGCACTGGCAGCTCCTCCTACTCTTTGGGGTTTTGTTTGTTTTGTGTTTCTTGGCCCTTAGATGAGCAGTTTTGCTCCACCACACCCTCCCGCCTTAACAGAGGAGGCTCTTCACTGGCCCAGAGCAATAGGGCCAACTGCTCTTGGACTGAAACCTTCAAAAACTTTTTCCATTACAAGTTGACTATGTCAGGCATTTGGTATAGAAATGAGAATCTAACTAATTCAGTTAATAATCAGTTAATAACATTATGTAATCCCTAGAGCAATTCAAAATTCCTATAATTTCACTCTGCACATGAAAGGAATCTTTCCTATAGATACTTCAGGAATTTAGATATTTTTGAGAGATGTCTTAGTCTGTTTTCTGTTGCTAGATCAGAACAGCTTTGAGTTAGTGGTTTATGAGGAATTGAAGTTTAATTTGGTCATAGTTCTGGAGGTCAGGAAGAACATGGTACTCACCTCTGCTAGTCTTCCAGTGAGGGCCTTGTGCTGCTTCAACTCATGGTAGGTAGGAGAAGGGCAGGTGGACCTGTGTTGAAGAAACAACATGAGAGGGACAGCCTTGCTTTAGAACTACCTTTGTCATGGAAATTAACCCAGACCCTCAAGAATTAGAACTCATTCCCATGAGAAAAGCATTAATTCCTCTTAACAACTATCTATCTCCTAAAGAGCCCACTTCCTAGTACTGCCACAATGGACAACTGAATCTCAGTGTGAATTTTTCCAGGGATAAAGCACATCCAAATCATAGCAATAGAAGGACATACAAATATTTATATCTAGATATAATTAAGCAACAATTCTTAGTTCCAAAAAACCTATTGAACAATCATGGAAGTTAGATTAGTTTGGACCAAACCAGACTGCCAACTGGGCAAGGTCATGAAAACCCACAGCTCACAGGTTGAGAGAGATGTTTCCTAAAAAGAGAGGATGCATGCAGAACACAGGGCCCAAAATGATGTCAGGTTTATGGCTTCTGAACGTGGAGAAATCAGAAGAGTCCTACTGTCGGTACTTTTTTTGACTCTAGCACCGTAGGCAGCACCAATCCGAAGACACTATTAATGATCCTTCATTTGCATGTGGGCACAACCCATCAAAACACAATGTTTATGATCCTTCATTTACAAGTGGAGTGAGCCCAAGTGAGATTTTGACTGTATAAATGTACCAATGCCTTATTTGCATGAGATAAAAGTCAATCTAGGTATTTTGGATATGAAAGACTCCTTTCACTTTATCCCCAGGGAAATGGAGGGCCTTTTCACTAACCCACTCTTGCTTGTAGAGCATGCCTATTTTCCACTTTCAATAAATGTACAACCTCACTACCTTTTCTGTATGTTGTGTCCAATTCTTTGTTTGAGACAACAAAGACTTGGGAAAGAACCCCGAAAGTAACACCCCCTAATGTAGTAGCAGAATGACCTTACGAATGTATACATTGCGTTTTTGTTGTACAAGCAATAGAAAGATTATTCACAAATTCCACTTTATTATTGTTGTTGTTATCATCATTACAATTACTAGCATTACTCTGTACTCCTGAGGGTCAAACCCAGGACTTTGCACATAATAGGCAAGTACTCTAACACTGAGCTCCACCCCCAGCCCCAAACCTTACTTTTTAAAAGAAAGCAATGTGGTCTTCACTGCAAAAGCAGTTCACTTACATTAAAGAGTAGTGCTTCATAAAATTAGTTCTTAAAATAAAGTTGGTTTTTATGTCCTGAACACTAGAGTAATCTGAGTCTGAGCAAGTCAGCTTTCATGGAAATAGAAGGCAAATGGTTTCACTCAGGGTTTAGGAAAAAAAAAAACCCTAGCATATCTCAGAGGCCAAATGTCACCTTTCCGCCAATCTTGCTTTTTAAAGTGATTCCTTCCTAAGTAATCACTGCTGAACAGAGATTCTACCAGATGCTTAACCTGCAATCTTCCATTCTACTCGAGATCCTAGATGACCTCATTTACCCTTCATTCACATTGCTAGATTGCGGGGAAGACAGTGTGAAGTGTTTGTTAATCTGAAATTTAAATCAAATCCTTTCCATTTCTAGCTTGGAATCTAAATACTCAATGATCATCAGCAATCAAGGCAGATAACTAAGGTTATCTAATGCTCAAGGACTTATACCAAAATGAAAAATCCAGCTTTCATAGGGCGAATCAAAACCAACCCGTACAATCTACAGTCCTGGGAAACATTGACAAAGAATACCTTTTGGGGCTGTTGTGGTTCCTAGTCCCAGTGGAAAAGGTCAACACTAGGTGTTCTATGAAAGTAAATTCCCTCTTCAACTTGGTACAAACCCCAAGTGGATTTCAGACATGAGCACACAGATTTTGGTTACCGGTGTTTATTTCTCTCAAAGAGGTCAGGGGAAAGGAAAGATTTCAGTTTTATTCTCTACCATTTCGTGGATGTAGAAAAGTTCAAGTGGAATTGATTGTGGATTATAAAGAAGCTTTGCACATCTTCCTTGTCCTGCACCAGGGCTTGCTAAGCCATATGCAAGGTGGCAGCCTATCTCTTGGATAGTTTCTAAAGAGTTCCACGACTCAATATGTTGCGGCTATGATAGTTTTCTTCATATTTATTTTCCTGTTAGTCTTTGAAACCAAAAACATTCAGAGTAGTTAGGAAGCATAAGAGCCATATAACCTACATTCACAGTGGTTAATGATCTTCTGGTCCAATTACTCGCTAGAACATAGGAACTCATGTGACTTTTATTTCTGGAAGACAATGTCTAACTCACCAGCCTTGTGAGTGTGACAGTTCCTCAGACTGCCCTGCGTTTCTCTCCCTTTGGCTGAATTTAATTTGCATTGCTTTGTTGTGGTAAAACTGAATCACAAGTGTAGCACTTCTGATGTATTCTGTGAGTCTTCCTAGTGAAATTATAATACTCGAGTTTGGTTGTGTGGCTCTCCAGAATGTGTAGCCAAGCAGCTGGCCAGCGTGAGGCTGACCATGGAGATCCCGGGCCACATAGTTGCTCTCTGAAGCAGAGACTGCCTTGTGGAGGACTGTGGCCCTGGTTCTCTGTGGCTTGGGAAGTCATGGCACTGTCTTCTCCTGAAGCTTCCAGCCAAGCTCAGGCTGGTGATCCCAGACTTACCACAGTAGACTCACTTGGTGTCACATGGTAAATAACTTGAAGCTTGTGCCGCATCTGTGACATGCTCACTTTATTCTCCCACTAGCCCACCTTTCCAAGAACCATCCTGAAGGGCATTCTAGCTTGTCATAAGCAGAGATGACTCACCTAGCAAATAGTTTCCAGTGCCCCTTTCGTTACACCATTACTAAAGGAAACAATAAAATAAAACTTTAATAAATGCCAAGGGCCAGGATTTGGTTAATTGCTTTTGTATGCTACCACCATCCTAGGAGCCAGGCACAGTTACTGTTTTTTCTTTTCACAGATGAGGACTCTGAGGTTTGAGGGACACAGTTTGCCCAAAGTCATATATCCACCCAGCGCAAACCCAAGATCTGGACCTCAGTTATCTGTCTCCATGACTCACCCTCTTACTCTCTGTGCTTCCAGAACACTGTTTCTGATCATGCCAACAAGTAAGTGAGCTTGGACAAATGGAAGCCCTCTTGACTTTGGTTCCCCAAAATGCACATCTTAGAGAACTCAAGTTTAAAAATATACTAGAAAAGGAATGGGAAACGAGAAATGGGAAAGTAAGAAGTAAAGGTAATTAGACTCCAACCATGGAGATTCCTAAACTTGATTCTGCTTGGGGGCTCTCAAGTCTGAATACAGTTTGTGCCCCTGAGGTGTCTACAGCGCTATCTCCCATACCTTTCAAGGGTATCGCACCCCAAATTCTATCAAATCATCCTCTTTCTGGGACTGGGCATCATGGGCTCTAGTTGCCACAGAATTCCCCAGGCTATGAGCGATGATCTTGCCCATACTGCGTTAGTGAAGTCTGACAGGTGGACCTTAAAAAGTTCTGTCCCATTTCTCTTGTAATTAAAGCTTTAGTGAGGCAAAAACTGTCCCTGTACTGTCAGCTCTAGTAGCCATGTACCATTCTGAATTTAAATTAGTTAAAATTAAGTAAAATTAAGAAGTCTTTGCTTCAATCACATTACACACATTTCCAGTGCCCAGTAACCTTACGTAACTAGGAGCTACAAAACTGAGTAACACAGATACAAAACATTCCTATCAGTGCATACAGTGACATCGCTCTAGAAAGCAGTTTGGTAAAAACAAAGCAAAGCAACAAAAAACCCCATCAAAAACAGTAATACCTCTTGACTTTTCCTCATTATTTCTGAAAATAACCCTAGAGCCATATATGACAAAAGAGATCACGGCAGCATTGTTTGTTTATACACACCTGGAAATAATGTAAACTCTCAAACTTTGGAGGGCTCCCATAAATTGAAATGTGGTACATTCAAAATTACACTTTAAAAAGTTGAAGATACAGTAAAATTATTTTGGTATTGGGAAAAATGATAGAAGTAAAAAAATGTAAATATAACTGTGTGGTATGTCCTCACAATATTAAAGCATATATGCTTAAACCCTGTGGCATTAAATATTTGTCTTTATAGCTTTCATATTTTACCTCATAGTAATGTTATAACTATAGGTATAAACAAGATAAAAATATATTGCACTCAGATTTAGATGCTTTTAAATATTTGTTTATTTAGCTATGTCATTGATGACGCTATTAAAGAAAACATGATTCAGAGCTAAAATGAGAGATGCTTCCCCAGGTTCAATTTAACTCTATCAGAACTTTGCAAGGGTGATTATTCAGCCAAGCTTAAATTTCCCTCGTGTCTCACAGTGCAACCCATATAACTTTATCTAGACCACAAGAGGTAAGTCTTCCTCAATCAGGACTGAAATTGTTTGTTCACTTAGTTTGTTATGCAGTTATTTATCGAGGAGGCATCCTGTCCTGAACTAGTTAGGAAGGTGCCAGGATTGTGTACAAAAGAGGTTAGCAATGCCAGCCTTATCCATCCGAATGGCAGGCGACAGCATCGGGGCGTGATTCAGCCAGTGGTCAGAATTACCCTGTTCCTACTCTTCCTTCCTGGCCCCAGGAACCTGACCATCCATCATGATGTTGATGTAAATACAAAGAGTTCTTATATAATATCGTTCTTTAGAAGGGCTCAGTGTAATTGCTTCAGTGTTCGGGATCTCATAAAGAAACTCTATGGAAATAAATATGCATTATTTTCTTTAGTAATTTAATCATCAACCTTGCTCTGCACCACAATTTATACTACATAAGATGGAATACCACATATTGCAATGTATTATAAAACATTTGATAGTGTTTATATGTGCAAGTAATCATCTTAGGAATTATAATGACAGAAATACTCTTCCTCCAGCTGGGAAGCCTGCCTGTACTTCCGTCTACAGTTACCTGTTTGATAATCATTAAAATTGACCATGTAGTGAGGTTGAGATTCTCTTTTGCTTTGAGTGTCCTCCACAATCTCCTCCCTATACTGTGCATTAACTTGTCACCCATTAATAACTTCCTTTGTTCCAGACCTAGAACTAAGTACTGAAAACACAAGGTTGAATAAGAAACAGCCCTTGCCCTCAAAAGACTCAAACTGATGGGAAAACCATAGATCTGTAGTCAATTTTATTTCTATGTGATGAATGTCGTAAAAGAAGCATAACAGGGTGCTATGGTATAGCTAAGTCCTGTTTTGTCACTTCCAATTTCTCTTAATAGTTTATGACTTACTTAATTTTTAAAAAATTGACAGCGCTCAGATATAAATCTCAGTCCAATAACTCAAGAGCACAAGGCATAAATCTTCTATTGTTTCACAGCAATTTAATATCAGGCTCTGGGTCCTGAATCAACCAAAGTGAGGAGAAAGTAGTTTCAGTTCCTTTGAGGGGTGCCTCCCACTCTTCCCCCAAGAGCAAAGTCCTGGATTCCAGCGTGGGTGCACTGATAAGGAACTGTGAGAAGAGGGTAAGGGACAAGGCAGGGGACAATCTGGGCTTTGGTCACTGAACACAGAATTGCCCATTCCAGTGTCCACTGTTCCTGTCAACGTGGTGCACAGGGCTAGAGCCTCATGACGACATCCGGGCCACGCTGAGGCCCCGGAAACTTGTCCAAGACTGCGGAGACCCTGTGCAGGCTCCAGCCCAGCAATGTTCCCTTGGGGCTTACCGAGTTTCCCTAGAGCGCAAGCTTGTGCATTAGAGAAACAGAGCTACCTGCAGTCGTTTCTGGTTTTTCACACTCCGCCATGTTCCTCTCCAGGGAAAATGAGCCTGCGTCAAGAGCGGCAGCGAAGAGAAAGAAATACGGGCTCAGGAATGCCAGCCGTGGAGGAATGCCTCTGCACAGCACTGTCAGCGCACACGGTCCTCTGCAGCCCTCCAGAAGAGTTCCCTTGCAGCTGACTGCAGACCGCTCAAGAGGGGCTCAAGGGCACCATAGCACACACTTGCAATCCCAGCAAGGAGGGAGGCTGAAACAGGAGAGTTGCAAGTACACGTTCTGTCTGGGCAGTTTAGCAAGACTTTGTCTCATAATAAAAAATAAAAAGGGCTGAAGGACTAGCTTGATCTTAGAATGCCCCTGTGGTGTGAGATCCCCAATATTGGAGAGGGGAAGAAAAAGGAGTTCCTTTTATGACAAAATCTTTCTTTCTTCCTGAATGTCTGTTCTCCTGTCTGCCTTGCTTAACAACATTACTTCGAGCCCTGCTTGCCCTGGACCCACTCAGTGCATTTTACGAATACTGGTATCAGTGTCCACTCTCCAGAAATTCTCACTGGATTGAAGGGGCGTGGAAGCTGGGTACCAGTTTGTCTTTTCAATTCCAGTGGTGATTTACATGCAGCCTGAAGTTAAGGATAAATCATTGCCGGATCCTCCATCCCCTCTTGGATTTCCCAAGCTCCATTTTGCTAGCCTAGCCTTTGTGCTTTTCAAACTTTTTACATCAATTTGTGCACAGGTGTGTGTGTGTGTGTGTGTGTGTGCACATGGGCATGCTAAATGGCTAAGACTTCTGGAAGTCTCTGGGCATCTGGAAAGAGCTTGATCTGCAGCCCAGAAGTGGATCCAGCTCTCACCAGTTCTGCAGGTTGGAGGTACCCCGTGTGCTAAGGCACAGAGATCAGGCATCTCCAGGGTAATACAGACATCTGCCCCTGCATGTTAGAATATGAATACGATTTCCTCCAACACATCGTCACACGGGCATTGCATGTGGGTTTGTGCTTGGAATTTTAATTCCGTAGACTTTGAGGGCCTGCTACGTGTTATGTGCAACACAGAAATGAAAAGACGCAGCTGTCATCCTGCAAGGGCTTCTGGTTTGCATCAGGATGAAGGCATCTTACTGGTGAAATCATTAGTTGTTACTCATTTGACTTGCTTTACTGAACCTACTAAAAAGTGTACCTCATTCAACTAGCTATGTGCTAAGTCACAGCATTTCTGAAATTCATTTTTTCTTTATCTAGGAAATATGAGAATTTTACCAGACTTGGAAGATCCACATACACTCCCATTATGCTAATGACACAGCAGGAAATCAGAATATGATGAATGATTTTTATAACACTCAAAATCAGATTTCTAAAGCAGGGACTTGAACAGATAATTTCACATCCACATTCATAGCAGCTCTGCCCACAATAGCAAAATGGTAGATACAATCCCAGTGTCTGTTGACAAATAAATGAATAATCAAAATGTGGTGACTTGATGCATGGGATATAATTCAATCTTAGAAGGGAGGAGATTCCAATATGTCCTATGATGGAGATGAATCTTGAAGAAATTATATACTAACCTAGACACCAAAGGACTGGGGTTCCACTTCCGAGTAAATACTAGGTATCTAAAACAGTAAAATTTATAGAAACAGAAAGTGTATTACTAGTTACCAGAGGCTGGGGACTAGGGATGGATATGAAAATTACTGTTTAAGTATAGTTTCAGTTGGGAATGATGAAAAAGTTCTGAAAAATAGATCATAGTGGTGATTGCATAATAATCTGAATTTAAGCAACTGAATTGTATATTCAGGAAATGGTAATTTTTATGTATGTGAATAGTACAGTAGAACAGCCTATAAAAATCAGGTTGCTGATAAACCAATGAGGTTTATCCAAAGTCCAATGACTGCTAATTGAAAAATCAGATTTTTACATTTATTTCACATACTTAGCTTTATTTTTTTAAAAATCTTTGTAAGTATAGTATTGCTACTTTAAGTTCAGTGACATGTACTGATTAGTTTAAAGTGCTATACAATTTTCCACAATAGTATTATTTGTGCATGATAGTGTTTGGGATCGTTTGGAAACTTTGACCCTTGAGCCCTAAACACTGGAAATAAATCATAGTAAATCTTTGCATTGTTTTTCAAATGTTATGCTTGATAAGAATTGCTGAAAATGATTAGAAATATTTATTAAGGAACTCATCCCATCCAATTATAGCAGGTCTTCTGGGAAAGGACGTGCGGATCAACATTTTCATGTAACATTCCTGGATGACTCTTATATGACATAAGTGAGAAATACATTTTCAAAACCAAAATTCTAGATTCAGTGGGGGTGGGGGCAGGGATGAGCAGAAGCACACACCTTCTTCAGTAACACCTCTCACCCCTCACAATCCTGAGCCTTCCCATCTGGCTCCAGCAGAAACGTAGGATGTGAGCTTCACTCGTACACTTTCCTGGGAGGCTGGTGCTGCCCTGAACTTGCAAGCACTTCTGCTGCAGTGAATGGGAAACTGCATCAGGAGGAGAACATTCTGGTAGAATAACTCAACCCAGAACCACAGCACTTGAGTAGGAAGGCTGGGGAGATGGTAGACAGTGAAGCCAGGATTAGGCCCACAGCAGGCGGACCGTACAGTAGGCATTCACCAGGAAAAGGTGCTCAGACAAGCATTTCTCAAGCTGGGTTCCAAGTGCCAAGAAATTTGAAATCATGAGTTTGTTTCAGACTGGTTACAGAAATACTTACTTTTTCAAATTTTAAACTTTTTTTAAAAATCTAATTTATGAAAAGTTTTTTTTTCTTTCTTTCTTGCCAAACTTCATCTTGGTGTGTCACATTTGGTCACGAATGTCATCAAAGATCACAAAGTCAGTGGGATAAGAATTAAAACTGAAATATAAGGATTGTAAAATATTTGCTTACCATAAAATAGTCTAAGAAGGAAAGCAATGTTTCATTATAGTCCTTACAGTCTGATTTCTAGTACATTTTTCATTTATTTGTTATCATTTACAATAACCTTTTCCTCTACTTCTCACTCTCACCTCAATTCTCATTTGCTTTATGATCCTTTCCTCTCCTCTCTCTCTCCCCCTCTTTCTCCCTCTCTCTTACACACATTCAAACACAAGCACTCATATGCCCTTAATAATGAACCATCCCTGAACAATTGGTGTCATTTTTATTTTTTTGACCGAGTTTTACAAAGTTAGCTTTGTATCAGCAGCATATCTGAGTATACTGACTTTACCCAGAGGAATGCAGGGCTGGCAGCAGCATGAGAGTTTGTCACCCATCGTGTACCCATCTTATAAGAGAACTTCAGTGCTCCACACCTTTCCTACCCACACCTCCTACTGCAGTTTGAGTCCCACCAGAGTATGGATGACAGCTGAGTACTTGCCACCCCTCAGAGGTGAGCAAGACATCGTGCTTGAGAAAACCTACCACCTGTGTCCTCTACTTCCTGAAGATATCTACGCAGTCAGACCAGCATTTCCTGCAACAGACTGAGGCAGCCCAGCTTGTCTCTGCCAGCTGAGCCTTCTAAAAGGAGGCAGAGGTCACCTGTCAGGTGTTCTAGCAGATGGATCTCAGAAGAAACCGTTTCCTAACTGACATATTTTAATAACGTAAGTCCCTGCCACCATTTAGAGCTCTAGAGCAAGCAATCCTCACCTACTCTCCCACATGTATGTCAAGCCATGTAATAGGAATTACATTAATTCATATATATGTTACATAATGCATACATTTTAGTTTAAGGGTATACTTACAGGGAAAATGAAAACCCCAAGACACTAGAGAAACCTAACCATAAGCCTAATTTGGCTTTTAGTCAACAGCTAAATTCTACTATGTTTATTATCTCTGCTTTATGGTCACTATTACAAATGTTTTTCTGATTGGTACTTTGTCCTAGGAGTTACAGAGGTTAATCATTTAGAATATTTAAAGCTATGTTACTGTGCACATATACATATATTATTTGTGCATGTTGATCCAGCTTCTCAGAACCTGCTTCTCTGAAAGCTGTCAACACGACCATCTGGAATCCAGTCTGCTTCAAACACACTTGTGTCTGCTGTGAGAGGTCCAGTGGCACCCTCGTGTCTTGTCCATCTGTCAGGAGGGCAGCCAGTATCCAGCTGTCATTCAGAAATATAATCCCCATGTAGCCATCACTTTTGACCTTCTCAAAAGAAACCAAGATCCCAGGTCTGTGAGATGATTTTAAACCATTTTAATTTAACTATATTACATGATGGTTACTCCATGTTGTTATCTTTCTAAAACACAGTACTGTATTTTTACTGCATTCTATTATGAGAATCAGTATGCAGATTGCTCAAAAAACCAAAACTGGAAATTCCATTTGACCCAGCTCTTTCCTTTTTAGATATCTTCTGGAAAGTGTTAAATATATTGTATCATAGTGATACATGCACACCCATATTTATAGAAGCACAATTCACAATAGTTAAATCTTGGGATCAGTTTATATGTCCATCAAGAGATGAAGTGACAAAGAAAATGTGGTTTATACACAATGGAGCACTATTCTGCCACAATGAAAGATAAATTTAAATTATTGGTAGCAAGATGGATGACCCTTGAGACCATAATGTGAAGTGAAATTAATCAGACACACAAGCTTAACTATCACATGTTTTCTCGTATATAAGAAGCCCAAAATATAAATAAAAAGCAAAATAAAAGATAGTAACAAATCTGGAGACAGATCTTTTGCAAAAAAGAAGAGGACCAAATGATAGAGAGAAGGAAGAGGAAGAGGAAAACAAATGAATGAAGGAATAGTGTATTCATTACCACCTTACCATGAGGAATGTAATCATTGTGTACTGCAATCGTGGACTGATAAAAACTGAAAAGAAAAAATATAAATCGTCATCATTCGTTAGTCAATTCCTACAAACAAAATTTGTGCAACTCATTTTCTGTTCTCCTTAGTGGTAAGGCCCATACACTTTTGTGTCCATTTCTGTTTATGTCCTTTGGGTGTTAAAAACGTTTTGGAGGCAAAGGGAGGGAGATTCTGAAGGCTTTGATGGGATTAGTGGGCTTTAAAACTGGTTAAAATGGAATGAAAAGCCACTGTTTCTTCATAAGTTACGGAACTTTAGGTGAATCCCTTCTGAAAAGCTCAGGATTTTCATCCATGCGGTGGAAATAACATGACTGAAAACGCTGTATGAATGTATACTCCCCTTCGGCCTGGCACACTTGCTACTCTTTTTCATCTTCACATTTTTAAAATACAATTTAATTTTTCTAATTAAATTAAATTAAAATAGTGAAAGAGTTTTCTGGTGCAATAAAGAGCAAAAGTACAAAAAGAACAGGTTTATTGAGGTGAGAACGTGGGAAGGAGCATACAACCCATGGCGGTGGGCCCTCTCTTTCCACTGGAATATGGGGGGTATGGGACATATGTAACCTTTGACTGGGGGTGGAGCTTAGGGTGGGCATTGATGACGCACGAGGAGCTGATTGGAATTTTCTTCTCTTGCAGACAGGAAAGAGAGTTGCAATTAGGGCTGAGGAAGAAGCAGGAAGTGGTCGGGGTTCTGCTTTGGCCTTCTACCGTGTTAGACCACTGCCATAATTGTACAGTAATTTATACTAGGGCAAGAACCTTTCAAATAGCATTTAATTTAATTATTTATATTGAAAGAATACAGTATGTTTTTAGGTTTAACATTTCATTCCTGAATTGCCTACCCCTATTTTTTCTGAGTGTGTTTTATTGGTTTTAAGGAATATAATATATATGTATACACATGTATTTTTATTTTTGTAGTCAAATCTACCAATCTTTCACTTTCATATGATCTTATTTTAGATTACTGTAATTCATTTCATGAATTTTTTTTACCTTCAAATGGTTATATTTTACTACACTACTGACCAAAGCTATACCATCTGTGTACATATTTAAATTGTATACATTGGCTTTCTCCTTACTCTTCCCTTGAACATAAATCCAAATGACATGATCTAATATTAAATTTAATTGTTTACATTTAAGCATTAACTTTCTTTAAGAAATTTATCTTATAGGTGATAGAGATATTGTCCTAACAAAATTTGTTGAATAATCCCTTCTCTCACCACTATTTTAAAAAATGCTAAGCATTATTGGATATAATACAGTATTGCACTTTATTTCTAAGTTTCTGTCCTGTTTCAATTATGTGAATGATCTCTTCTATTTTGCTCCAACATCATGCTTTTATATTTACTATAATTATGTACTTCTTTTTAACATATGGGGTGCAGGTCCTTCTGTGAAGCTCTTTTATCTCTTTATACTTCATACTTTTCCAGACAAGTGCTGAATCACGACAGATAAAACATATAACCATGTATCAATATTAATTGGGATTTGTAAATTAATCCTGAGAGAAGGGACACCCTCAAGCTCTCACGAGGTCTTAGTTACATATGCAGCTTTCACTAAAATTGAACAGCACACATCACAGTTACCAATGCTGGCACGGGCCAGGAGGGCTGGGGGCCGTGTTTCTGATCTCAAAGCTTTGGCATTCAAGGATGAAGTCCAAATTCTGTCCAACAACAGAAGACCTGAATCTGCAGGGCAGGAAATATCTAGAACTCTGCCTCATTGGTGTTTTTGTTCAAGACCCAAACAAAGAAACAACATCCCTGATAAGATTATTTCTTTGTAAATGTAAAAAATAATTAAGTTACTACTATTGTATTCGCTCCTTCTCCTATCAAATTTGGGATGCATGGCATAAATTATAGATGGCTCTGATGAGCTCTGCTAGAGGAAAAAAAAAGACAATAGTTTTCACAAAATCCAGACATTAATCAATAACTTCAGCCATAAGATATTACTGATCATAGACTCTCGTATGTACAAAAATGGCAGTTTCA
Organism: Dolichotis patagonum; assembly: GCA_004027295.1. Taxonomy (NCBI): domain Eukaryota; kingdom Metazoa; phylum Chordata; class Mammalia; order Rodentia; family Caviidae; genus Dolichotis; species Dolichotis patagonum. The sequence continues at coordinate 291 of PVJX010029792.1, read as the reverse complement.
CATGGCTTAGTACCTTTGGGTATGTTTTACTTGCTTGGCATCACGAAGCAAGGTCTCCTTGCCTTTCTGACCATGAGGCATGCAAAACAGAAGAAGAAGGAGAAGGAGAAGAAGGAGAAGGAGAAGAAGAAGAAGAAAGAAGAAGAAGAAGAAGAAGAAGAAGAAGAAGAAGAAGAAGAAGAAGAAGAAGAAGAAGAAGGAAGAAGAAGAAGAAGAAGAAGAAGAAGAAGAAGAAGAAGAAGAAGAAGAAGAAGAAGAAGGAAGAAGAAGAAGAAGAAGAAGAAGAAGAAG
>PVJX010029791.1:0-22608 GCA_004027295.1 Dolichotis patagonum | reverse complement strand
TTTCTCTCCATTTGTGTTCCTCTATTCTTCTGTCTGTGTCTTCTTGAGAGGTACCCAGCCCTTCTTTTATTAATCTACTTATCTCTTGTTTAATTTGAATTAATATTTCAGTTTTGGCCCCGCTTACGAGGTCCTGAATATATCTCTTTATGTCCGCTAATGCTGTGTTTGATGTTGCATTTTTGCTGCCCTCAGTCTCTTTTGTATTTACCTCTCCTGGATCAATGTTCTCAGGGTTGGGGGCTGGGTGTGTTTTCTTATTTCTCCCTTTCGTCATGTTTTTGGTTCGTTCCATACAAGTGTACAGTGTAATTCCCAGACCCTTTTCTTGTTGTTTAAGGCTCCTCTAGAGGGTGCAGGCTAGGAGCTTTAGCCCTCTTCAATAGGTTATCAGAGATTAGAGTTCACCCAGGGGCAGTGTGTGCTAGCTCCTCCCTTCTGGGCCAGTCAACCTTTGCAAGCCTTCACTGGGTCAGTGTGCACTGATCTCAGGGACGTAACTGGGTCCCACCAAAGGCGTGGCCTAGTTCAAGCAGATTCCACCAATCTGATCGGCGAGGGGAATAACCAGCTGAAGCCACTTCCTTATGGAGTTAGGGCTGTCCTGCCCAAATCCAACATGTCGTCCAGTTGGTTTCCCCTTTCCCGTGGGAGGGTCTTATTCTCATCACTCACCGTGTCCCCGAGAACTGCTGGACTGCCCGACCTCCGACTTCAGCGCGACTGAGGTGGGAATTCACGGTGCCTCTGGGTGGGTCATGTGCAGTGCCAGTCCCGGCGAGCTGCACGCCGGGCTGTTCAGCTCGGGCTGTTCAGCTCCAGGCTCCGGCAGCTCAAGCCAGTCGCTTTGGCGCGGATCGCTTGTTCAGGTCGGGCGGAATTCAGGCGTCTCGAGGCGGGTGCCGTGCTCGCCGATCTTATCTTCATTAATAGTAGCCCCAGGACCTCTTATTCGAGCGAGTTTTTGCGCTTTAGTTTCTTTCTGTGTTGTGAGAGACTATCTCTCTCTGTTTGGGTCTCTCCAGGGTGTTTTATTCTGGCATTTGAGCTGTCTCTCTCAGAGAGGGTCTCTCTCCTGCTACCTACCAGTCCGCCATCTTGTCTCTTCATCGGAGACCCTATCTTAAAGTAAAAAAGGACTGGTGCTAGACATGATGGCTCATGCTTGTTAATTCCAGCACTCAGAAGCTTAAGGAAGGATCACTGAGAGTTTTGAGGCCAGCCTGGGCTACATAGTGAGTTCAAGACCAGCCTGAAGTACAGAGTGAGACCGTGCCACAAAACAAAACGGACAGGCAGATTAGCTCAGTATAAAGGTCCTGGTTCAGCCCTCCTGGTACCAGAACTCAAAAATTTAAACAAACAACCCCGCCCCACTAGGCATGGTGGCATGCAGGTGTAATCCCAGCACTAGGGAGGCTGAGGTAAGAGGATCTCCTTGAGTTAGAGACCAGCCTGGGCTACATAGTGAGTTTAAGAAGGAACATAGCAAGTCTCTGCTCTAAAAACAAAGCAGAACTTCTCTATATTCTTCTAAGGAGCTGCTTGAAAGCCCAGCTTTGTAATGATATCTGCTGCCCTGGGTACCCAAGGTCCATCTTTCTGCCTCACTCATCTTGTTTTTCTTTACAGAAACACTGAATGAGGAAGATAAAGCAAAGATGAGTAAAAGCAAAAAGAAGATGAGGCAGAAAGTACATCGGGGAGAATGTCAGTCTCCTGTCCAAGGGCAGGTGAGGGACATCGGTGGGCTCTTTCCCTACAACTTGCTTCATGTTTTTTTCCATCTCCCGCATCTCTCACCCCCTACATAGCACCACATACTCATTGCCCTGAACTCTTTGGGGCTTGATTTAGAGAATTGGGCTTATTCAAGAATAAGTGGGCTTCTGTAGGGTGAGAGAATCCATTGCCATCCCCTCATCATCCTATCTCCCACCTCTCCTCCCCAGCACCCTTGTTTGTTTTTGAATCTAGCCCAAGCAGAGATGCTTTCAGAGTTTGAGGAGAAATGACTTCCCTTATGGTTTACAGGCCAAAAACAAGCGGAAACCAGAAACCAAAAGCTTAAAACAGAAGGACACCAGGAAGAAATTGAAGGTAGGTGCAACAAAGGTATACACTTGCTGAGGATAATTTTGAAGTGACTGAACTTACTTTGTAAGATGTGTGTGTCTTGCAGTTTCATTTCTGGGCTGAGGCTGGGAGGGACTGAGGCCAAGGAAGGGTGGTGACTGGTATCTTTATGTCATTCCTCCTTCCTTTCTCTTTTGATGGGTAGGCTGAGAAAGAAAAGATAAAGACAAAGCAGGAAAAAGTGAAAGAAAAAGTGAAGAAGGAAAAGGTAAAAATGAAGGAAAGGGATGAAGTGGCCAAAGCCAAGCCAACTTGTAAAGCAGATAAGACCCTCACTACCCAGAGACGCCTGGAGGAACGGCAGAGGCAGCAGATGATCTTGGAGGAAATGAAGAAGCCCACAGAGGATATGTGTCTAACTGACCACCAGGTAGTGAGGAGAGAGAACAATTCTGGGGTCATGGAGGGGCCATTTGTAAGGACATTGTTACTATAGGGAGGATCTCATAGAAAGTCTTACTGTTGCCTTCTGCTAAGTCTTAACAAGACATTGTACCACTTTTATCCCTCCAGCCCCTGCCTGAGTTCGCACGTATCCCTGGTTTGACACTGCCCAGTAGGACTTTCTCAGACTGCTTGACCATTGTGGAGTTCCTGCACAGCTTCGGCAAGGTGCTGGGCTTTGACCCTAACAAAGATGTGCCTAGCCTGGGGGTCCTGCAGGAGGGACTCCTGTGTCAAGGTGACAGCTTGGGCAAGGTGCAAGATCTATTGGTACGACTCCTAAAGGCTGCGCTCTATGATCCTGGGTTGCCCTCCTACTGTCAGGTGAGCTTTCCTGGGCAGGTCGGAAAGGCTTGCAATGTAGTGCTTTGTCTCCATTTTACTTTTTGAGAACACTTAGAGAGTTTATAAAATGATGGGTAGTGGGGGAGATGTTTTTCTTTCCATTTCTGTTTTCCTTACATTTTTCCATTTCTTTTTCTTCCTGACACCTTGATCCTCCCCCCCCCCCTTGCATATAGAAAATTGAACTCATCACCTCATGTGTGCCAGACAGGTGCAGTGCCACTGAGCTATATTACCAGTCTTTTTCTTTATCTTAATCTTTTTTTTTTTTGCTTGGTTCTGTTTTGTTAGATAGATAGGGCCTAACTATATATAGTTAAGGCTGGCCTTGAACTCATTGTGTAGCCCAGGATGGCCTCGAACTTGCCACAATCCTGCCTCAGCCTCCTAAGTGCTGGAATTACAGTCACCACACTGGGCGTTAATCCTTTTTTTGCACTTTTCCTTTGTAGTCTTCTTTCATCTTGTTTTAAAAACCTTCTATATTTTCTGTTTTAACCCAATAGGTTTCTCCCAGCTTCACCAAATTCAAGTTGTTCCTCTTTGCTTCTTCACTATCATTATGCTCTCTCCTTTAAACAGTCTCTGAAGATCTTGGGGGAGAAGGTGTGTGAGATCTCACTGACGAGAGACAATGTGTCTGAGATCCTACGCTGCTTCCTCATGGCATATGGAGTAGAGCCCACCCTCTGTGACAACCTACACACTCAGCCTTTTCAGGCCCAGCCACCCCAGCGGAAAGCTGCTGTCCTGGCCTTCCTTGTGCACGAGCTTAACGGCTCCACCCTTATCATCAAGTGAGAAGCTAGGGTGGGGATGGTTGTCCTGTGCCTTGTCAGTGGGATGGAGGAGTTTTGCCTTTCAGAAGCCCGGAGGTGATAATGTGCCCATTGCTAAGCTCTGGAGATGGTAGAGTGAATTTTGGTGCTCTTAGGAGAATTTAAGCCTGTCTCTGCTATTCATCTTGTGTAGGTTCTGGGCTGAAGCTCCCTACCTTATACCTTTAAACCTTCAAAACTTTCTTTGCTTTTTTTGTGCTGCTATTTCTACCTCAAAATCCCATTCTTTATTCTCCTGCAGTGAGATTGACAAGACTCTAGAGAGTATGTCCAGCTACAGAAAAAACAAGTGGATTGTTGAAGGCCGGCTCCGGAGGTAGGGACAGAAGAGAGCAAAGCCCAGAGAGGAGAGAAGTGGGGAAGGGTGAAGCATGCCTAGCATTTTTGCTTACAACTTTTGCCATTAGCCCCTGCCCTAGGTTGGGGACCTTAAAAATGGTTGAGATTCTAGATGTTCCTGCTGTGGCAGTAGGATATTCCTCATCACAATTTTCTTTAATCCACCTGTCTGTTCAAGACTGAAAACTGCTCTGGCTAAGCGAACTGGGCGACCTGAGGTAGAGATGGAAGGACCAGAGGAAGGCCTGGGACGGAGGCGTAGTTCTCGGATCATGGAAGAAACCAGTGGCATGGAAGAGGAGGAAGAAGAGGAAACTCTAGCAGCTGTCCATGGTCGAAGGGGTCGAAGAGATGGAGAGGTACTGGCCTAATAGTAAGAAAAGTGGGAATCAGAAAACACACCAGACATACACCTTATAATCTTAGGCAGAAGGAGTGCCATGAGTTTGAGGCCAGCCTGGGCTACATAGAGAATTCAAGGCCACCCTGAACTATAGTGAAATCTTGTCCCAAAAAAATTTGTTGGCTGGAATGGTGGCTCACAGCTATAATCCCAGCACTCTGGGAGCCTGAGGCAAGAAGATCACAAATCCTAACTCAGCCTTCACAGTTTACTGAGACCCTATCTCATAATAAAAATGCATAGAGAAGCCAGGTGTGGTGGCACATGCCTGTAATCCCAGCACTTTGGAAACTGAGGCAGGAGGATTGTTGCAAGTTCCAGACCAGCCTGGGCTACAAAGTGATCTCAAGGCCAGCCTTAACTGCATAGCAAGACCCTGTCTCAAAAAGACCAAAAAAAAGGCTGAGGATATAGCTCAGCGGTGTAAGTGTCTGCTTGGCAAGCATGAGGTCGTGAGTTTGATCCCCAGTACAAAACAAAAAAAAAAAAAGACAAAAAAAATGTAAAGCTAGAAGTCAGAAGGCCCTGAGTTCAATCCTTAGAACAAAAAAGAAAAGAAAAAGGACATAGATACTTCTCTTTCTTGGTTCTAATAACTTCCTTTTTCCTCGTGTCCTTGTTTTTCTCTAGGTTGATGTTATAGCATCTAGCATCCCGGAGTTAGAGCGCCAGATAGAAAAACTCAGTAAGGTACCGTGCTTCTGACTTTTGTAAGAGTTGGAAGTGTGGGCTGGGCAAGAAATAATCAAGAAATAATCACCTCAGCTGGGTATCAATTTTGCAGGGGAGCTAAGAGCTTGTGTCTTCTCCCATATACTAGATGAATTCACCACTGTCCCTCTAGAAATGTGTTTTTTAGTCATCTTCCTTTTTCACTGCCTATACAGCGTCAGCTGTTCTTTCGCAAAAAGCTACTTCATTCATCCCAGATGCTTCGAGCAGTCTCCTTGGGGCAAGACCGATACAGACGCCGCTACTGGGTGTTGCCATATTTGGCTGGTATCTTTGTGGAAGGAGCAGAAGGGAGCCTAGGTAGGTGTTTAAGAAAGCCTCAGTCCTCTGAGTCCTATCTAATAAAAGTTAAATGACTCCTTTTTGTCTGCTTAGTGATTTTGGGCTGCTTTTGTTTTATTAGAATCATTAGTATAACACAGTGGTTATGAGCACAGGCCCTAGAGTAGGACTCCCTATCTCCTTGCTATGCTACTTATCAACTGTATGCTCGTTTCTTCTTTTGTAACTGGAGGTAGTAATAAAATATATGTTTCATGGGGCTGTTATGGAGATCAAGAAGAGTTAATGCTCCTCATTGGACCAGTACTTAACAGTACAAGCCTTGGGGGTTATAATTCAGTGATAGAACACAGAATAAAATTTCTGGGTTTGAGCCCAGCATCAGAAAAAAAAAAAAACCATGCTTAAAATACAGTTGGTTCTCAGTAGATTTCTGCTTACAGTTATGCTGCTGATCACTTAGAACAAACAGTATTTTTTCCCCAGACACTTTGTCCATTGGTATATAAATTGTTACTAGTGATGGAATATCATAGAAAGAAGACTAAGTCCAAAAGAAAAAGAAAGTATGTATCATGTGTTTATATATGTTCCTTCCTATTGTATATCAGTATGTGTCTTAAATTCTTCTCTTTGTAGTTCCTGAAGATATAAAGCAGGAGAGTGACTCTTTAAGGGTGACAGTCCATCCAGCATCCACTTCTGCCCTCTTCTCTGTGAAGAGAGAGTTAAGTGGCTGTAGCACCTCTGCCAGTTCTCCTGCCCGGACACGAGGCCGACCTCGAAAAACTAAGCCTGGGTCAATTCAACCTAGGAACCTAAAGTCCTCTCTCAAAGGCCAGGATTCAGAACAACCCCAGGACCGGCTTCAACCCAAGGCGCAGTCCCATCTTCAGCCTCAGGCTTCGCCCCAGCCCCAGCCCCAGCCCCAGCCCCAGGCCCAGCCCCAGCCCCAGCCCCAACCCCAACCCCAACCCCAACCCCAACCCCATCACGAATTCCTGGAGCCAGAAGGCTCTCCTTTGTCTCTGGGTCAGAGCCAGCATGACCTCAGCCAGTCAGCTTTCCTGTCTTGGCTGAGCCAGACTCAGAGTCATGGTTCCCTGCTGAGTAGCTCAGTCCTCACACCTGATAGCAGCCCAGGAAAACTAGACCCAGCCTCTTCACAGCCCATGGAGGAGCCTGATGAGGCAGAGTCTGGCCCTGATCCTCCGGCATCCTGGTTTAATTTCTCAGCCCAGGTGCCCTGCAATGCTGCACCTACACCGCCCCCTGCGGTTTCTGAGGACCAGCCCACTCCTTCCCCTCAGCTGCCTGCCTCCAAGCCAGTAAGTTGCGGAAAAAGTATGTTCTTCATGTGTGCACAGGTTCCATGGGTTGGCTATCAGACTGTTAAGGAAACCTGTATGTGTGAAAATACCCTTATCCTCTTATGTCTCCTTTTAGTCACAGATGAATAGACCTAGTGCTGCCAACTCTTGTTCTACAGCACAGTTCTCTTCTACCCCCTTGACTGGGGTAACTCCTAAGAGGCGAGCAGCAGACTCTAGCGAAATGCCACAGAGTCCCACAGTGGTGGGACAGCCAAAACGGAGAGGAAGACCTCCCAGCAAGTTCTTCAGGCAGATGGAGCAGCGTTACTTAACCCAGCTGACAGCCCAGCCTGTCCCCCCTGGTGAGTGATTCTGGGCACAGTGGGATAAGAATACAAGGAAGCACGGTACCCAGTGTGGGCATTGTGTTTCATAGCTGGTTCCCAGCCCTTTTTGTATGGATCCCTTGTTTTCAGAGATGCGCTCAGGCTGGTGGTGGATTCGAGATCCTGGGGTGCTAGATGTCATGCTCAAGGCCCTACACCCCCGAGGCATCCGGGAGAAGGCACTTCACAAACATCTTCACAAGCACAGGAATTTCTTGCAAGAAGTCTGTTCACGGCCCTCAAGTGGTAAATAGATATCTTCACCCAGTCTGAACTGAAGAGCCCAGGGCAAATGTGAGCTGTTTTTCAACAACAACCTCATGGGCCTCTTCTGTCTTCTCACTTCTCAGATCCCATCTTTGAGCCTAGTCAGCTACCTCTCTTTCAAGAAGGGGTCATGAGCTGGTCACCCAAAGAGAAGACATATGAAACAGATCTAGCTGTGCTTCAGCGGGTAGAGGATCTTGAACAGCGGGTTATCCTGTCTGACCTGCAGATTCGGGTATACTGGGATTGGCACTGGGTGGGGAGTTGTTTAGGAGAGGCCATTAATTCCTTAAAAACTATTTGGAGTGGGGCATGGTGGTTTACACCAGAAATCCTAGTACTTTGGAGGCTGAGGCAAGAAAATCTCCATGAGTTCAAGGCAACCTGAATTACATAACGAGACCCTGTTACAAACACACATATACCATTCAGAAAACCCCTCAGTTCACACTTTACCTCCTGTGACCTTAAAGTGGGTCTTTTTCTCCTTTATAATGAACTTTATTCTGCTTTCCCACATGAAGGGCTGGACATGTCCTAGCCCAGACTCTACTCGTGAAGACCTGGCCTACTGTGAGCATCTACCTGACTCCCAGGATGACATTACGTGGAGAGGTCGTAGCAGAGAAGGGCTGACACCTCAGCGTAAAAGTACCAACCCTCTGGACCTGGCCGTGATGCGACTGGCTGCTTTAGAACAGAATGTGGAGCGGCGGTACCTGCGGGAGCCTCTCTGGCCAGCTCACGAGGTGGTGCTAGAAAAGGCCTTGCTCAGCGCACCCAGTGGGGCTCCTGAGGGCACCACGACAGAGATGTGAGTGATTCTCACTACCTTGTTCTTGGTATCAGAGAACAAGGCTAAGCCTCTCTCTCCTCAGTTGGTCCTGCACCTCATCCATATGTCACTGCTTTCTCCCTATAGCTCATACGAAATCACCCCTCGGGTTCGTGTCTGGCGCCAGACACTTGAGCGGTGCCGGAGTGCAGCCCAGGTGTGCTTGTGCATGGGCCAGCTGGAGAGGTCCATTGCCTGGGAAAAGTCTGTCAACAAAGTGGTAAGAGGCACTGAGGGCCTGGAAGGGCCAAGGAGCTAGCTCTGCCATGTGGGTGGGGTGACGGGTAGGTGTAGACCTAAAGGCTTACCGTGTCTCTTCACAACCAGACCTGTCTAGTCTGCCGAAAAGGTGACAACGACGAGTTTCTTCTACTTTGTGATGGGTGTGACCGAGGCTGCCACATATACTGCCATCGGCCCAAGATGGAGGCTGTCCCAGAAGGGGATTGGTTCTGTGCTGTCTGTTTGGCCCAAGTAAGAACTCCATTCTCATTGCATCCCAAAACATTTACCACCAATCCTACAAATGTAACTCTGTCCTCACACTCAGCTTGGAATGAGCTCACAGGATATTAGGAGACCTGGATTCTGGTTCTTACGTGGAAAAATCACTTAAATTTTATAGCCTCAGTTGCCTTTCTATAAAACGAGTAATTATCCCTTTCCTTTCACCCTGACTTACTGGGTTATCTGAATAAATTCACATGCTGGCTTTGTAGGAAGGTATTTTGAAGCCTCGGTTACAGTTAGGGATTCTAACAAATCAGAAGGTAGGCAGTCCTTCTGAGTACTGGGATACTGATGATGCTTATCTCCACCTTTTCTTATCCTCAGCAGGTAGAGGAAGAGTTCCCTCAGAAGCCTGGTTTCCCAAAGCGAGGGCAGAAACGGAAAAGTGGTTACTCACTGAACTTCCCAGAGGCTGAGGGCCGTCGCCGCCGGGTACTGTCAAGGGTCCGAGAGAGCCCATCAGTACCCAGGTACTCAGAAGAAGGGCTGTCTCCCTCCAAACGACGGCGACTCTCCATGCGGAACCACCACAGCGATCTCACATTCTGCGAGTGAGTTAGCGCCATCTGCCAGAGAGAGGACTGGGTGGGGGCAGCGCATGCAGCCAGAAAGGGAGCCATTGCTGTCCCTGTGCTGGTAGGATTATCCTGATGGAGATGGAGTCTCATGACGCAGCCTGGCCTTTTCTGGAGCCTGTGAATCCACGACTGGTGAGCGGCTACCGGCGCATCATCAAGAACCCAATGGATTTTTCCACCATGCGAGAGCGGCTGCTCCGTGGAGGGTGAGTGATGTTGGTGACTCCCTGGCTCCTCACTGTTGTGTCACAACTCTTCCCAGTTTACAGCTCTGCCTCCGTTCTTTCCAGGTACACCAACTCAGAGGAGTTTGCCGCTGATGCCCTTTTGGTTTTTGACAACTGCCAGACCTTCAATGAGGATGACTCTGAAGTGGGCAAGGCGGGACACATTATGCGCCAGTTCTTCGAGAGCCGCTGGGAGGAATTTTATCAGGGAAAACAGGCCAATCTCTGAGGCAAGGAAGGTGGGGAGTCACCTGTGGCCTCTCTGAACCTTCCACAACCTGCCATTCACACCTGCTGATGGTGCCCTGGGGCCAGGCTCAAGTCAAATATCTGATTTTTGACCCTGCCCTTGGCAGCACCCATATCCTTTTACCCCTGGTCCCCTTTCTCCCTTCCTCCTCCTGCTTCTCAATTAAGAGGTGTGGAGATGAGGTCCTTCTGGACTGAGAAGCCAAAAAAGAAAGACAAAATAATTTTTCCTGTTTTATTTCCTAATTAAAAAAGCGGAGGGGGAAAGAAGTCCCTACTTCCTCCTCCCCACTTCCTCTCCCTCCTTGTTCATGCCCCAGCATTCTGGGGTGATTTAACAATAGCAATAGTTCTAGTGAATGTGTGAAACCGAGAAACACTCTGTACTGTGTGCGGACCCGCAGTGACGGCCAGTAAAGTGGACTTAACCCCAGGCGTGTCGCCGACACGGGCCCTGGACATGCTGCTTCCACGTGCAGACCCATCCTGTCTTGCTTCCTCCTGGCTTCCCTTCCCTGCCATTTCTCAGTTTTTTCAGATTTTCTTATCCAATAATGTAAAACTCTTTATGTACGGGTTTCTCCCTCCTTTTTCCCAAATCTTTTTCCCCTTCGAAGGTAAAAAATTTACAAGTCCCTGTTTTTCTCTTTGTCCTCATCTTCCTGCTGATAGCTGTCCCATGTAAAATGTTGGATGCTCCTTAAATGCTGAATTTCCATCCTTTTCTCAAACTCAGTGACTGGGGAGAGGGTGGCCAGCACCCAGGGCCTTCCAGCCTCCTTCCTCACCTGCTTTCCCAAACTTCCCTCTTGGGAACTCCTCAGGGACAACTACTGCTGAGTTTGGGTGCACCTCTGAGATGAAGGCCGGGTAGCACTTGACTGGCCTCAGAGTGGAAGAGCAGTGGGTGTGGTGTGCATGCGCACATGCTGTGACCCTATTTTGATGGGATCCATTTGTTTTCCCCAAGTATGTTTTTATTCCTAATGTTCCTTTGTTTCATACCATCACTTCTATGTCTTTGGGAAACCACAGGAACAATTTCTCTGGGTCATTTTCTGTTCCAGCCTCTTCAAACTGTGCAATCTTTCAGTAGGCGCACTCCCCCTCAGGAAGTTTGAGTCTCACATTTTTGCAGGGAGAGGGGTAGAACTGGATCTTTCCCATGAGCATCTGTGGGTTTAGTTGTACTTTCCTTCCTTTTAGCTCCTCATACCCTGGAATCCTTTCCCAGCAGCAGAGACTCCTGAGCACAGGAGGGAGAGGGGTTCTGGGTCCACTGCCCTACCTGTGACTGCCCAAGTGAGCCCCCAGTCTGTGAGGAAAACTGCTCACTCCCACCATAGCCATGGCCCCGGTCCCCTGCTTCTGCTCAGCGAGCCCCTCCCACCAGAGATTACGGGTACTTGCACTGGGGAGGTGGCTGCTGGCTGCCCAAGCAGAGCTGAGGCATCAGAAATGTCCACTGGTGCAGCACCACAGAAGGGTGCCTGCCCATTCCAGTACTTCTGGCAGCACTGAAGTGGGGAGCATGGCACCTGCAGTGTAGGTCTTAGGCACCTCCTTAGTCCTGTATGTCCCTTCCTTCCCAGAGCCTATTTCTAAAGTCGCCTTTTCTGTCAGATAAACCTCAGAACTTTTAATTTTGAGATTTTTCTTTTTTGCTTTTAAATAAGAGGTGGATTGAAGAATATTTGAATTGACTTTATATTATGCATAAATATTTATATTTTATCTAAATAACTGCGCTGTAACAAACTTTGTGTTAGACATTTGGAACTGTTCTAGTTGGGCGCTCATCTTTCTCCCCATGGCAGTTTTCCTCTGACATAAAATGTAGATTACTTTTCATTGTTGGAGGTGGGATGCATAGAGGTGAGGTCTCAGTTGCCTGCCGAGTGTTCCTCTCCCAGCTCCTTCTCTAGGGACCAGGCATTCTGCAAGGGGGTTAAGAGACTAGAGGGGTGGGGACAACACGAGCAGGGGGCCATTTCTCACTTTCCTTTCCCCATCTTCACTGCCCCTTGAGTTAGGTGGATTTCTCTGTTGATGAGAGTATTTGTAGAGAAGGCAGTAAAAAGTAAGACAGCCCCCCACCCCTTAGTTCTCCTTTCCCCCATCAGTCTGGTAACAGCAAGAAAACCACATCATTGACACCAAGTTTCCATGTTCCTTTTACATCAAAAGGGACTGACTTTTTATATAACCAAATGTGGTGTTTTAGTGACTTTTTGATAATGTACAGTTTTTTGTGAATTTAAATTTATTTCTTTCTATATTTTTAGGACCAATCTCATTTTTAATAAGGTTTAAAAAGAAAAAAAGTCTAGAGAAAAAAAGCCTCCTGTTTTTGCCATGTGATGTTCCACAAGTGCAGCTGTAGAAAAGTGCTTGTCAGTTGAATAAAAACCACATTTGATAGAGATTCAAGACTCTGTGTATTTCTCTTCCCTTTAGCATAGTTCTCACACATACCTTCTAAGGGGGGAGCCTGGTTGTTGCATTTAGCAAAAGAAATAGGTTTATACCTGCCACAGTGGTGCATGCTTGCGATCCCAGTATTTGGGAGACTGAGGCAGGAGGATCTCCATAGTAAGGCTAGTCTAGGTTACAAAGTGAGTTCCAGGCCAGCCTGAACTACACTGTTGAGACCCCAGTTTCAAAACAGGTTTATCCCCTAAACCTCCTAGATTGGCCTTGTCTTAAACACAAGGCATCTAGAAGTAGGGTTCCTGTCTCACACCTTGTTTGTGTGGAGGGAACAGGTATAGTTCTGCCTTAAAAGTTTGAGGTGCTAGGTGAAGTGAGATTGGTTCTAGCCTTTTTGTGAGATGTGCCTTAGCTTTCTGAGCTGTCACCTGTGTTCCTGTAGCAGCAAATAGCCCATCACCAGCTTTTCCTCCCCACTTGTGGATAAGACACCAAGACACAGCCTTCTGTGTTTTATTTTTTAAGAAAAAAAAATTAACAAAATGAAACTACCAAATTACAGGGAAAATATGGGAAGACCAGGCGTCAGAAAAGGAGTAAGCTAGAAGGGTAGCATTGGCATAAACAGCAGAGTATAAAACTAGACATCTCTGGATAAAGAAAAAATGTACAAAATTGTTTTAAGTATAAATTAAACATACTTCCTCTCCAAGGTGATAAGTGCATGCAGCAGAGTTCCTGCCTGAAAGGTGCCCACCCAGCACGTCTTGGGGATTCAGAACTGCAGGAATGGGGCAGAGACTTTTACTCAAGCTGGAAAAGTTACCATTTTCCAGCTTTGGTTGGATCTTCATCTCCTGAACACTAAACTACCTGGACCTTACAGTGGCGAAGGAACATCTTCCAGCCCTGTAAATGTCACAAACTTTGGTACTTGGTTACCCACTCAGCCACGTGGTGGCTACTGACCAGTTCTCTTGTAGCAAGGAGACTCCCAGCCATTCAGTTACCCTCCATGGTCTCTGCAGCCTGCTCTCCTAGGACCTATCAATAAAGCTCACACTATTCTAGGGTGCTTAGTGAGCCAAAATCTCAGAGAAGACATTTCAGAAGTAGAAATATCCAGAGTTTACATTGGTTCGTGAGGCCTTTCTAGTCCCTAGCTTCCTAACCCATGAAGAGGAAGCTGGTAAAGTCAGGCACTTGTGCCCTTGTTGAGTTGTGGGACTGTGAGGTAGATAAAGTAACAAGGACAAAGGAGCTTGGGGTTCTGCTTGGACAGTGAAGGCCTCTTCAAGCCAAGTGGACAGGCCAGGAGAAAGCAGTGGGAGTGGTGATAAGCTTCTCACCCCTTCAGGAGTCTCATTAAGGACAGTTGCTCTTTGTTGCTGAAGGAAGACTATGATAGGCAGCAGAAAAGCCCACTGAACTTAAGGAATCTAATGCTTGAAGAAAAAAGGTGGGTTGCACAGAAATGGAAAAATTGGTGTAAAAGGGCACCAGCGTAACAAGGCATGGGATGTAAGATCCACTTCTGTAGACTGGCTTTTTATCACCCACCCTCCTTTTGGGCGCCCACTGACCCAGGACTGGCAGATACTGGAGCAAGTGTGGACCTGACTACCCACCTGAGTGGACTGCTCCCGTAAGGCAGAATAGTCCATGGGGAGTGCAGTGCTGCCACTTTCCCAGAAAGTGGGGCATCTGTATAAGGGCAGCAATGGGTCCTATGGGGGAGGGGGAGTAATCCCTGCCACACTGTGGGGTAGGTAGAGGGCTGTGGACAATGACAGCAACCTATGCACAGGAGCACCAAAGAGTGAGTCCTGGAGACAGGCACAGGGTGAAAGACTCACTAGTGAGCAAGTCAGAAAGGGACAGGACAGAGTGGACTGTGGTGCTGACCAGAGAACCTGTGGAGCAGCAGTCTGCCTGGTCTCAGCACACGAACTGTCCTCCTGCCACCTCAGCTATGACAAAGATATTCTCTCTTCAGAGTTACCAGACCCCCAGGCTGGGCAGCTCTTCAAATTCTTTGGTTGAAAAGACTAAAAAAAAAAAAAAATCACTTCCCATCACTGTTCCCAAATCTCAACCTCTACCTACATCATTCTCTTGTCCATGCAGTTGACATTAGCATGAGACAGGGCTGGCAGGCTCTGTGCCTAGAAAAGTGCTTGGCAGCTGAGGAAGGGACTCTGCTATGCTCTGTGGTATTTGACTAAAAACCAAAATACTTTAAGACTGTTACAAGCTTCAGCCAGGTTCAATGGCACCCACTTGTGATACCAGCACTTGGGAAACAGGCAGGAGGACCACAAGTTAGAGCCAAGACTGGGCAATTTAGTGACTTAGTAAGAACCTATCTCAAAATGAAAAGGGGGTAGGGATGTAGTAGAGGCCCTGGGTTCAGTCCCCAGTACTTCATACAGTGACAGTGGAAGCTCCTGGAATGATTTGGGGTGAGATGTACTGCGGAGCAGAGGCAGGACTCAGGAAGTGCTGCCCAAACCATCATTTCACAGAGGGAGTGATGCCTTGTCACATCCCCTCCTCATCCCAGTCACTACCCGCTAAGAGAAAGGAACTAACGGGAAAACAGGATTGTTCTCCACCAGAAAGCACCTAAAAGTAACTCCTCTGTGCCACTAACCATTACAAAAATAACTGCAGGCTCCTGGTTACTTCCCACATCTGAACCTGCCCAAGCCAGAATACTCATTAATAGAATCTAACAAGTAGAGCAAGTAGAGTCAGATAAGACTCTCAGAAGGTAACTTCAAAATTTAAAACACCACCAAAAAAAAAAAAAATTGGAACTTTTTTAAGATTTAAAAAAAAAGTTGTAGAAGGCAGAGGAAGGGCAGCAGTGACAATGATTTCCATCAGGAAAGGTGTTCCAATGAGACCTAGCAGCACCCCATCCCCTAGTCAAATGAACACAACTCTGGGTTTTCTCTCTTTAAGGCCACTGACATCTGAGAGTGGTGGTGTACACGTGTGGTCACAGCATTCAGAGACTGAGGCAGGAGGATCATCTTAAATTTGAAGCCAGCCTGGGCTACAGAATAAGACCCTGTTACAAACAAAGGCCACTGACAAGAAAGTAGCTGTAGTATACTTCCTTTTACTGATGGTAAGAAACTCAAAAACAAGCACTATTTGTCCAGCCAAACCCTAGAGGGGTACTGAGAGTGGGGCTTTTATACTGGACAAGCTTTTCCTGAAGTAGGAAGCACCAGTGGGAAAATGGGTGATTTTGTTCCTTAGTTTTTGAGTCCTATTCATTGCCTCAATCCCATTCCCTTATCCTGAGAATGTATAAAAGGACAAACAGGAAAGGGAGGACAGGGGCTCTAAATTCTGGAGTGGGAGGAAAATCTGTGTGCCACTGCTGAGCCACAGCCACCTTCCCCTCTGCCCTCTACTTCCTCCCATGTTGGCCTCAGCTCTGCTGCTCCCCTTGGCCACTAGCTTATACCACTGTGGCAGTGTCTGGGAAGATGAATTTAGCTCCAAGGGAGCAGATTCTTTGTGTGGAGGAGACAGGAGCAGGATTATCTCCTGTTCTAGCAGGTGGTCACAGGTTTTCTTCATCCTGTCTCCAGTGCAGTCAGATCTTATAGAGAAGACAGCTATGGAATGAGACAGAGGCATCTAAGTCTCTGGCCTTGTACACTGTGAGATGGGATGTACCATGCTTTTTTGTCATTGCTCACTGTTGTCCTTCAGAAGAAGGAAAATTCTCTCTTTGGTTTTCTTCAGGATAAGCTAGATCTTACCGTGTAGCCCAGGCTGGACATGTATTTGCAATCTTTTTGCCTCAGCCTCCCAAATGCTGGGATTATAGGCAAACACCAACACAGCTAGTTCAAGAAAATGATTTCTGAGGTCTGGTTCACCAGGGAAGGGATCCAAACACGCCAGGGCAGGACAGTCACTCTGCCGTGTTAAAGAGCTCTGTCCTTTCCTATCCTGTGCAGTACACACAGTTCCCACCTCAGCGGTGGAGAAATGTATGCGCACCTGCCACATTAACAGAGTGTCCAGCCCCACCAGGACAGCGTCAAAGGTCAAAGTCTGGGAAAAGTCTAGGATCCCAGGATCCCCACCGCCCAACCAATTGCACTGAGTCCAGGGCTGGGATGGGAACTGACCCCACCCCAGAAAGCAGGGCAGTGCTGTCTGCATCACAGGTTCTCTACCTTGGCACTGCTGACATGTTAAGCCAGAATTCTTGACGGGATACAGGGTGTCCTGTGCACTGCGGGGTGCTCATCGGTGTCCTAGGTCTAGCAAATAGATGCTGATGCCCGCAGCACATACACACCCACCCCTAGGCATGGCCATCAGAAATGTCGCCAGCTGTCAACCACAGGCCCTGGGGAACAAAACCACCTCTGGCCATGAACCACTGGTCCATGGTCGTCTAGGCTGGATGGAGCCTGAGTGGACTTGGCTGGGCCACAGCAGTACAAGCCGTGTGCCAAGTGGAGCCCACACAGCAGAGGAAGAAGGGCCATGGCCACAGGGAGGTGGAGACTGCAAAGCAGGGACCCAAAGGTCGCAGCTTCCACAGAGGACGCTGGCCTCGCAGCAGTAAGAGCAAGAGGTCAGTAAATCCGTCTGCAACTTGTTGGGAAAGACCTAGTCTTCAGCCACATTTGATTCAAAGGTGACTTCCGAAGGCTGTGCAGTCCTCTCTGAAATGAGGAGCCCTCGCAGCAGCTCTGCTTCCCACAGCTGTCCTCAGCGCAGAGGAAAAGCCACTCATGCTGCTGCTCAGTGTTCGGCCTTGCTCTTTGCCCAGCACCACCCCCCAAATTCCAAATGAAATTTCATTCAAAAAAATTCACAAAAATAAAAACTGTGAAAAGGGTAAGCAGGTAGGCTCAGCTGTATGGAAAAGAGAAAAAGAACAATTTTGAGAGAAAAAAAGACAAATGTGTGAAGAGGAGATGCAGTGTGTGAACTGAGAGCTTTACAAAAAACAATCTTAAAAATCTGCTTGTTTTCTGAAACATATACATACATATTTTTAAAACTTCATAGCTAAATTCAGCAAGTAGGGGTCATTTCTTTACCAATGGTCTAGCACCACATTTTTCTCTTTTCGTTTTTAAAGAAGTCTTATCAAAATGTATTAAGGTTTTCCCAAACAACCAGGACACAGCTCACAGAGCAGCCCCAGGCAGCAGGATAGCTGGCCACCGCGTCTGAAGCAAGAGGAAAGTATACTACAATTTAAAACAAAGCAAAAACTTTCTTTGCCAAAGAAAAAAATCTTTCATCTCCTTGAATGTAGCACATACAAAAAGTGATGGTTTCCCCAGGCTGCATCAGTGACTGTTCAGAAGCAACGCAGAGCAGGCTTGCAGCGCCTCCTCCCCCAGGGTCAGCGCTCAGTGGGCTCGCAGGCATCTGTCACTGGGCTGAGCTGCCCAGATCTGGAGGCATCTCCAAAACTTCCTTTCTACCCAACATGGACATCGAGGAAATCCTAGAGCACGCCCAAGATGGAGAGGGTGGGAGGGGTAGTGAACACGAGAACCCACCCAGCTCCAGGCAGGGCTGAGCTGCGGCCCTCACCCTTACCGCTGTTACTTGCTGAACTGGAAAGAATAGACTCCGGGCTCTGAGGGTGTCTCCACCGCCACCTGATTCTGCGGACCGCTGTTCTCCTGCACCACAGCCAAGGAGGACAGTCAGCTTCTGCTCTCCCTTCCTTGCCTCCCACTGAAGCAGCCTCACTAAAACCCCAAAAGCTGAGAGGTCTTGCTGGCCCCTCATGCCCTACGCTGTGGGCACGCACCCAGCACCACACTGCTGTAAGGGTGTAAAATGCTGCAGCCACTCTGGAAAACACTTGAGCAGTCCCTCAATGTTTTGGGATTTTGGTTTTTTAAGACAAGGTCTCACTGTGTAGTTTAGGCTGGCCTCGAACTCCTGGCAACCCTACTGCCTCAGCCTCCTGAGTGCTAGGATTACAGCCTTGAGCCACCACATCCAGCAGTAGTCCTTCAAGATTTTCAGCAGTCTGATCTTCCTAAGGCACACTAATCAATGGAAGGCAGCATGCTGATATTCGCCGCTGGTGGCCAAATGTGTGAAGGGCCTCATTCTCAAGGACAGAATAAGTCTTTCCTTCCTGCATTCCTCATATACCTACAGCTATTTGTGAACACAGAATCAGCATCACTGTGAGGAACATTGTGAACAGGGGAAGATTTGCCTCTGCCACTGTCCTGTCCTCACTCCAAAGAAACAATGCTCTTACCTCAACAGAAACACTGGAAGAAGGCAAAGGTGCGTACTGGGAGACGTAAGCTCCATGCATAGCTGCAGCTGTCGGCATATACTAGGACGGAAACATCGACAGGCTTAGAGTTATGGTTCTTGGCACCTGTGAAACACCTGGGCAGCTTTTACATGTTCTGAGGCACATTCTGCCTCCAGAGGGTCTACTTTAATTGATCTGGGCATTAGAATCTTAAAAGCATTCTGAGAACTTTCAGTGCAGTGCATGTCTGAAGTCCTAGCACTTGGGAGCCTGAGGCAGGAGGATAGGCTTGAGTTCAAGAGTACCCTGAAATACACAGTAAGATTCTATTTCAAGCATAAAAAAAAAGCATTCCAAAGTATACTGCCTTAGAAATGCTTCTCCTAGGCTACCTAGGTGACTTACTTTCCTTTTTTTTTTTTTGAGCCAGGGTCTTGCTATGTAGTTCAGGTTGGCTTTGAACTCATTACATATCCCAGATTGGCCTTGAACTCTCAGTGATCCTCTTGCCTCAGCCTCCTGGGTGTGGGGATCACAGACATGTACTACCACCCCCTGGCCTTTCCTGCTCTTTCCTACTGGCCTTCTGTTTTTCCTCAACACCCTGCCTTCCTTGTCCTTCAGTGTTCCTACAAATCTGAGCTGGGTAGGCCTGAAAGAAGTCTGAAGTTTTGTTTTTATTACTTTTTTTTTTTAAATTGGTACCAGGAATTGAACTCACTTGCAAGGCAGGCGCTTATGCCGCTGAGCTAAATCCCCAGCCCCTTCCTATTACTATTTTGATAAGGGAATGTGTATTAATTCTTAAATTAATACAGAGAGTAATCATGTATTACAAACATGTATGGATACAAATTTTATAATTTAAAAATTTAAAAAAATTCATACACAGAAACGCTATTCACTTAGTTTTATGAGTAGGAAGCAGGTCTAGGGTAGGCTGGGGAGCAGATTAGCTGTTTCTGGCTTGTGGGTTATCTTTGCAGTTTGTCTCTAATTTTGACATGACATGGTCGCCCTGGCCTTCACAGCAGTTCTGCTGAGGAGTCCTGTGCTCCTCAGGGCTCCTTGCTCTGTGAGCTTCTATAGTCAGAAACACCCTGCTTTACCGTGCCCGTGCTGCTGAGCGAGAGGTGGCCTAGTTGCTGGGTCAGGGGTCCCATCATGGAGGCTGGCTGGAGAGAAATGGGGTGATCCATCCCTGGTGTCAGAACGGAGCCCTTAAGGCAACAACAAGGGGAAGTGTTATTGGTAGCATCCTAAAGCAGTGACTGGTGGCTACAAGGGACACAGAAAACAGACATCCCAAAATCCTAGGAGTGAAAAACCCTGGTGAACAGCTACCCAGCTCATAGCTTGCTGCCCTTCAGTGTGGAGGGACCCAGCCAAAGAAAAATATGCACAAGGGCCCAAGCCAGAACTCACACCCACACCTCCCGCCATCCAACTGCCTCTTGCTCTGCCCATGTCTGATGACTCACGGAAGGCGGCATGAGGTACGACTGGTGGTGCATCCAGGACGGGTTAGCTACTTGCAGAGGAGATGCCTGAGTCACTCTCTGATGCGAGCAAAAACAGACAAAAGTGTTAAATACCTAGAAACTACCGTTTGGCTTGGTGATCTAATTGTGGTCAGCAAGGCTCCCCGAAAGTTGAAAATTCCCCTCTCAGAATATAAAATCATTAAGAATAAATTGTTGCCAGGCACAGTGGCACACACCTGTAATCCCAGCACTGGGGAGGCTGAGGCAGGAGGATTGCTGGGAGTTTGAGGCCAGCCTGGGCTACATAGTGAGCTCAAGTTCAGACTGAACTGCATAGTGAGACACTGTCTCAATAAAAAAAAAAGAATAAATTGCTTTTAAAATATTACTAACTCATATAACTCAATAATTTACCCAGTTTTTCTTAAATCCCAGTTTTTAAAATGGGCAAAGACCTTGGATTGGCATTTATGTCAGAAAATATATAAATGTCCAAAAGTACACAAAAGGAGCTCCAATGCAGGTCAAAACCACAGTAGGACACAATACATACCCAGGATGGCTGTCATTAAAGAGCCAGAACACTCAGGAGGCTAAGGCAGGAGGATTGCCACAAGTTTGAGGCCAGTCTGAGCTACATAGTAAGTTCAAGGCCAGCCTAAACTCCATGGTGAGAACCCTGTCTCCAAAAAAATTAAAACAAAAAAATAATAAAGAACCAGAACAACACGCATCCCACAGACTGGTGAGAATGTCAAACAGTACAGCCACTTTGGAAACACATTACCAGTTCCTCAAGAAGTTGAACACAGGGTTTAACTATTCACAGCTATACACCTGGGTGAAATGGAAGCACATATCCACATTAAAAACTTACATAGGAATGTTCAAAGCAATATTACTTATAATAGGCCAAAAGGTAGAGACAGCTGCAGAAAAGAATGAAGTACCAGTGTATACTACAATGTGAGTGAATTGAAAACATGCTCAGTAAAAGCAGCCAGACACAAAGACCGTATATTTTATGAGTTCATTTGTATAAAGTATCCAAAATAGGAAATCTATTGACACAGAAATTGCCTGGGCAAAAAACCCGACCCAAGGTCTGAGAGTTTAGCTCAGTGGCATAAGCACCTGCCTGGCAAGCATGAGGTCAAGAGTTCAATCCCCAGTTCAAAAAAAACAAAAAACACACCCGAGGGTCAATGGAACAGAATACAAGATGCAGAAAACTCCAGACACACTCAGCCACCTTATGTTTGACAAAGGAACCAAACACCTCCACCAGAAGAAAGCCTCATTAATAAATGGTGCTGGGAAAACTGGCTTTTCACATGTTGAAGATTAAACCTAGACCCATATCTTTCACCATGCACTAAACTAAAATCAAAATTTATTAAAGTTCTAAAAAAAAATTTTTTTTTTTTTTTGGTCTTTCTGAGACAGTTTTTGCTATGCAGTTCAGGCTGGCCTTGCACTCACTATATGGCTCAGGCTGGCCTCAGATTTGTGTCAATCCTCCTGCCTTAGCCTCTCACATGCTGGGACTACAGGCATGCATCACCACACCCAGATCTAAATATTAAGATAGAAACAATAAATCTGCTGGAAGACAGAATAAGTAGATCCCTTAAAAACACTGGTGTAGCCAAAAACTTTATGAACAAAAGCCCAATCACACTGGAACTATCTCAAAGAATCAACAATTTGGATATCATCTTATTAAAAAGCTTGTATGCAGCAAGAGAAACTACCAACAGAGTGAAGAAACACCCACAATGTGAGAAAAAAAACTTACCAGTTGTTCCTCAGACAAAGGACTACTATTTAGAATATATTTTTTTAAAAAACTCTAAAAAAATCACACCTCTCAAATTTAAAGACGCAATCCAAAAATGGACATCTGAAATGAATAGATACTTCTCAGATGAAAAGTAGAAATGGCAAATAAATATACGAAAAAAGGTTCAACATCATTGGTCATTTGGAAGATGCATATTAAAACAAGGAGATTCCATATCACCTCAGAAAGAATGACTATTATCAAGAAATCAACCAATAGCAAGTGCTGGCGGGGCTGTGGGAGAAAAGGAGCCCTTTTCCACTGTTGGTGGGAGTTAGACCGGAACAACTACTGTGGAAATCAGTGAGGAAAGTCCTCAAAAAACCAGGACTAGAGGTTCTATTTGACGCAGCTACTCCCCTTCTTGGTATCTTCTCAAAAGAATTAAAAGTACCACACCTCAGTAATATAGGCATACCCATGTTTACAGCGGCACAGCCTGAAATAGCTACAAGGAATAGCACTGAGGAATGGATAAAAAAGATGTGGTTTTTTAATAAAATGGAGTACTATTCAGCTATAAAGAAGGATAGATGAGACATTTCTAGCTAAATGGATGCACCTTAAGACCATACTCCGAAGTGAAATAAAGTGGACACGTGTAAATACTGCATTGTTTCTCTGGTACAAGAAACCGAAAGTGTAAAGATGGGACAAAATGTATAATAGCAATTGGGAAACAGAAA